>JAQIWN010000919.1:0-24964 GCA_034699025.1 Entomobrya cf. arborea Gr-Col-00668
GAAAAAAATATCAGTGTTTACTAAACACCAGTTTATAGACAGTAACTTTTTAATTATGGGAACAATAATTTTAGATATATTTTACAGTTAACAATGATCACCAAAATATTATTCTCGGAGCTAAATAAAAATCTGCCTGCTGCTGCTGCTCCTATGTGATGTATACAGCTCCTGCTGAGATGTGCTATATACAGATCAACCCCCACTCTCGCCCACTCTTGCACAAAATCCAGCATCACATTACTATACACTCTGACTGATCCATTCTCGACCAAATAGAAACGATAAGATTTGTTTTGATGGAACCACTATCACAAAAGTGAAAATGATACACTCTTTTATTGCTTCCAGTGGTATCACTATTTCTTTACTTTTCCTGTAGTTCAATAATAAAACCATTCATAGCCAGGCTTGATTTCACACCAGTCCAAGAAAGAAACTGATGGCGACTGATATCGGACGCGAGTAGTGTAAAAGCTGATGAATGTGATATGAAGACAAATGAAAGTCACATAATGATTTTCATCTGACTCTCTGCTTTTTAGTTTCCAATTTCATTTTTCTTCATTACGAGTTTTGTTTCTAAAAATATCAATTATTGTTCATTTTACCATTGACAAATTGCGCCGTTACTAACTAGACACACGTGACTCATTAGTGAAAGATATTTTATAGATTTACTTAAAATTACGAGCATCATACACATTTTTAGTATTGAATACCATAAAAAAAGAATTGCAAACAAGCTTTTAGACAAGATGTTAACGTATTTTATACTATTATGCTTTCGTTTTGATTCATTCTAAGAATCTGACTCTCTAGAATGTTGGTTTTCGTGAATGCGAATATTTTAGAAGGACGAAAAACAAAGAGGGAAAATGCCATGTATGTCGTCGTGTCATGTGCTTAAGCTTACAAATCCTCTGGGATTCTCTTTTTAGTAATATCTGCATACAAAGTACATTCAACAACTTTAGAGAAAGGTAGAATACTATATACTGCTGCACTACTATTTAAACCAGAAATTTAGATTACAAACAATCTTTAGTGTACACATCACATACACAGCATATTAAATTTGTATGTTTGCTACTATGTGCATTTTAAACACTTTAAGTATCTCCTCGACAAGTTCTTTCCCTCCAAATCTCCATTTAAGGCTATTAAAATAGAAGCACATGGAAAAGTTTTGTTCCAGTACATTAGAGAGAGTTGCCATATTGTTTATATAATATACACATATTATCATCATCATCCTGAGCAGAGGAAATTCCTTCGCGGAGCACAACAGTGTAGAGTGTAGTAAAACAACGGCTCAACTCCACCAACGCAACGATAAGATATACTTCCGCATTTCTCGCAACTGGAATCTAGGGATATTAGAACGTAGGATGTTTGTTTATTCTCCCTCTTTGAGCGAGGACTCAGTAATATACATAACACGCATACATGTTCACTTTCAATAATCATGAATACTTATTTTGTTTGGCTATTGTGTAAATCCATCCCAAGAAACAAGAAGAAGATTCGATGCGAAGAGGAATATGGGGGCTCTAGTTCACTGATGAAAATGGATTGGCATGGAATGGGAAAGAAACAGCCTGTTGAAATGTCTACCTTCTTACAATACAGTTCACCGAAGAAAAACTTGTTTTGCTATGCAAGCTCACACGACAAATATTCCATTTGGCTCATATTTGTATTATAATATATGCATAGTCTAAAACTAAAGTAACTGCGTATATTTTTGGGAGAAAATTCGCTCTCTTGTTTGGTCCATTTCTCTTTCTAGTCAACAGTATTCTCTGTCTTCCTTAATATTGTTTCTGACTTTGTGATAGTGCAGTGGTGGTGATGCTGGTATGACAGAAAATTTGTAAGCATCCTCAGGCATCAGTCAACACTAGCAACACAAAAGCATGAAATGCATGCTGTTTCACTACAAATAAATATATGTATGCCTAGTACACTATATGCTACGTTATGTGCTCCCATGTTATCTCGGTCAATTCATCCGTTTATTTTGCAGGAAGCAGTAAACTACACCGAACACCACGCAGCGTGCCGTTTTTCCTCCTGAGGACATTAATAAAGTACGGAGGTTGGAGTAAACTTTCACTTTCATTATGTTTACTGCTACGTACATGTATACACACAGAAAAAAACTTTTTGTTGAGTTTCAGATTTACAGCAAACAAGCATTCAGTCACACACACATTCAGATAATCAGACAAGTTGTATTATATAAACGGGTAATACGATAGGATTTTGACTAACGAAACTACTAGAGTATTACTTCTACATAGAGAGAAAGAGAGCTAGAGTATGCTCGATTGCATAAGAAGTTGAGCTTGACTTTGTTGACTTTACTTACTTGCTTGTCTGTTGTTGTATGTGAGTACTATAGAAAGCTAGAAGAAAAGTCGGTGGTGAGCAACATGATGAGTAATGGGACAGTTTGCCTTACAAAAGATTGAGAAATCGCATCTATCTCTCTTCTTTTTCTTCTTGGTTCAACCTTCCAACAAACAAGAGAGCCTGACGTTACAAAATGTATTAAAGTTGATCTACTGTGTTCCGTTTTTCTGTATGTGTGGTTGTTTGGCCACAGGAGGAAGAAAGAGGAGGAAAATTCTATAGGATGAGGATGATGATGATGAGTAAGTTGAGGCTAAGAAAGATTTAGTAATTTCTTCTAACAACTTCTAATATTACTTCACTTGCTTTCGCTTCACTTTATATACATACGTGCATACACGACATGCTCAATTTTCAGCTTGTAATATTATCTCCCTCTCACTCAGTCTGGCATGGTTTGGCTAAGGCTAAGCTTTATTCAAGCATTTTAGATCAGTTGGCATGAAATTAATTACAATTTTCAAGGGATTTTAGCGCACATTAAACTTCTCCCATTTCATGGTGGCGTATGTAAAGCTATAATTGTTTGCATGGGTAAAGGAAAAAGAAAATGGTCGTATAGTGAGAAAGTAATAGATTGTAATTCAACTTGTGCTTGTAGAAAGTAGAAAATCTTTAGCTAGACTCTATGTGTGTGGAAAAGAAAACTAGAAAAGCAAGTCAAGTCAGAGTCGTCAGTTGAGTGAATCGAGTGAAAAGCAAAGTTTTTACTTAACATGGTTCATTAGGCATACGCGACTGAAAGAGAGAGAGAGAGGGATGCTCCTGTTGATGATGATTATCATCATGATCATCATCCAACTTTAAGTAGCCTTAACATACACACAAACGGCCATGATGGGTAAAAGGGTGTGTGCGGTGGAGGTGATGGTGGTCTGGTGCGAGTCATTGAATTGCATGAGGAAATTTACATTGCGTAAAATGCCCATAAATTGGCCAGTTAAAGAAAAGTTGGACTTGCTCTTCTCTGCATGTCTATGTAAGTTAGCTTACCACATTGCATTTCCTTTCCTGTTACAATAGCTGATGATGATAGTTGTGTGTAAGGAGGATGTTGATGAAAAATATGATGATTAGCCGTAACAGCACTAAAAGTATCCGTCTGCCGTCGTACAATGTATAGCTACAAATGCACTATAAACAAAGCATGTAAAAACCATCTATGTAGCTCTATTTATATATCAAGTGTGTGTATGTATTGCTAGACATATGTATGCTTTAGATTTAAAGTAAGTTCAAAGACTCATTATCATCAATCCGGCCCCCTCATGAATATGGATAAAAAAGAAAAGTAAGCGAACAGAAGAAAACTAACAAGAATGAAATAAAGATCAGAAAAATAAAGAAATGGGAATGTAGAACTCATCAGTGTTTACGCATGCATACAACTTTCAGAGTACATTCAAAACGATCCTTTCAAGAGATTTCTTCTCACGGCGCGGCGTGAGTGAACTCTCTGAACAGAAATAGTAAATGTACTTTCATTAAAGAAAACGGAATAATTTCTACAAAAGTTAGCTGAACAAGAGTCTGGAACCAAAATGATAAATGATGATTTCGAAAAATGACCACTAATAAGTATTTATGCTGCTAAGTTATAAAATAAAATGGTGAAATCATGTTTGCCATATTCGTCTGCTCTAGTTTTTGAGATTTCATTTATTCAGAAATATTTATGTGAAGTTTTCAAAAGTAATGACCACAGCTTGGAGAAAATATATAAGAATTACTGTTAAGCCTATTACTATTGCATCAACACATGACGGAAGTAAGGTGCAGAGAAATTTTTCACGTTTTGAATAAAATCTTTCAAAAGTTCACTTCACAAATTAAAAAGTTAAGGTATGTAGCAAGAGTTCATCTCTTATATTTTTTCTTATGTAAATAGCCATGCTGACTGACTATGAAATGAATGAATGTGTATAATTTTTACGATACATCTGTCCTGCCATAAGCAGCTGTGTACATGTCAGAAAACACCCTTCTTCCTGTCTGTTATTCTTCCTTCCTCCGGTCTCTATCCACAAAAAAGTTTTGTACTCTCTTCTTTTCTCTTGCCTTGTTTCCTTTCATAGAGAGAATTTTCAAGCTGTCTTGAAGTATCAAACTATCATGCCTGCTGTGTGTACTACCGAGAGTTGCAGCAGGATAACAAGAAGTCTCAGAAGAAATGTCTTAAAAACATTCCTCTTGTTGTTGTAACACATTTTAAGTGGCATGCATACAATATTTTTCCGGCCATGTATGCTCGCAGACAGAATTTTTTCCTCTACTGTCGGTGTTGTGTGAAAATGAAGGAAGGAAGGGTTATGAATACATGTAGATATGCAGTTGTTATGATGAAGTTGTTGCTGTTTGATGGAGTCCACCGAGATTCAAGTGAGACATGGAAAGTTCTACAGTTCCATCCATCCATATTATGGTTTTATGTATTTTCCATGTCATGGCACATGTCACTGTCCAGCATAACCGCAGCACTTTAATGATTATTGTAATCGTACATAATATTAAGCAACAATTTTCAAGAACCAAAGTGTCCCAGCTTAGTTATCTTTTCATATTTCATGTATCTCTAGTTTTAATCGGTCGTACATTTTAAACATCCAATTTACATAACTACTTGAGTAAATGATTCGAAACAAGATTGGTTTTTTCTTACTATTAATTCTTAATTAAACCATTTTATGATACTTCGAGTAAAGTAAAGCCACATAAATATCAGGATTAGAAACTATGCTTACTAGTGTTTCAAAAAAACCATCTCGATTTCATTGTTGGTGAGTACAATAGCTAGCATATTCAATATTCCTAAGCAAGTTTTGATTTGTACTACTTACAATGATCATTATCTCAACTTTTACCCACCTATTTTGCAGTCGGTTCCTCAATCAAATTATTTTTTTACTCATACATCACAAATTTTTGTTTGCTGACTGTAGAGAATTTAACAATCGGAAGATAACATCGAAATTTAAATTATTTGCAAAACGTTTTCTTTTCATTATTAACGAAATAGTTCTTCGATTTCCTATCCAGCTCTTTTTTACCCTTGTGATGTAATAATTTTATAGGCATTGAATAAAATGTAAAAACTTTTTTGCTTATTTTTTTGCCAACGGACATGCTTTAGAAATTAAAAGCGCTTCGGGTACAATTCTCATTTCATCGCTTCATGAGTACATGAACACTAATATAATATAACTATTATTATCCCTTTTTCTTTTCGCTTACTTCCAATTATCATCTTGATCCTCACCACCATCAACAAGATCGTCATTCTACTATATAATTTCTATTCTACTTGCCTTGCACAAGAATCAGGGAATGAAGATGACAGTTAAACTTGCTCCGTGCTGGTATGGCAAGAACTACGACAATAATCCTACCAAAAAAGAATATAATTCTCAATATACATTCAACATCCTCATTCAGCGTACTTTTCTTACAAATAGAAATAGATAGAAAAATAGGAGCCCAGCAGGGAAAAAAAAGTTTTCCTCGTAAAATATTCAATAACGCTTCCAGTTGTATACGTGCAAATAGCACTAGTGTACGTGCTCTATGATCCCAATGCTCGTATAACGTATCAACTTGTTCATTTTTCTCCTCTTCTACTGATCTCATCCAACTTTTTTTCTCTCGGCATCAGAAGCAGTGGTTGAGTTGGTAAAGATTAGGATAAACATCAAATCAACTATCAGCACCAATGAACCAATTGCAACTAAACAAGTAACCACATTTAACCAGCAAAAATGTAGTACTATAAAACTTTTACGCACATACATTGCTAGATAAACTATCGCAGTACTGTACTTTATATATACACTATAAACTTCCCATCTTTTACATAGGCACAATGGGATATTTTTTACAACACGAAGATTTCTTTTTCCCCTACAGGTTTTCTCTTTTTCTGATTATGTCTATTACAACTTTCTCCGATTGCGTCTTCTTTTTCTTTCCTCTTTTACTGCTGGGCGTCTGTAACTTAAATTGCGTCCTACAGGAAAACAAATCTGTGTCGTTGTACATGATGTATCACATCAAATCAAGTAAAAATTTTCTCTTTCTTCCTACACACATCTTATGTCTGCATACTACTGACTTGTATTTCCTTAACTTGATTATAATCTTTTTACATCAACTTTCTCCTTTTTGCTTAAAGGAAACATAATCTGCAAACGTGTGATTATATGTGTGGAAATTCAGACAGAATCTAGTCGGAAAAGATGACGATAAATAGAAACTTTTCCCTTCTATTTTTTTGTGTTTTAGAAAAACAAACGGAAAAAGTTTGTCTCGGAAACTAGTTCTGATTTAGAAGCAAAAAAGACGGCTGTAAGCATAGGAGTTAGTAAACAAAGATAAAATGAAACAGAATTCAAGACACCTTCGATCTTGGACCCTTTGACGTAAGGGACTTTCATATACCATTTGCTTATCAATATCAAAAAAAAATTTCTCATGAACTTTTATTTTTATTTTGTAAATAAATGGGACTATGCCTTATCTAAAATATTGGAAATAAACTTGCTTACTTCATACAACGGGAATACTCAGTCGAAAATCAACTATTTCGAAAATTTTCGGAAGAAAACTAGATTTTTGCCCACATTATGTGCTCAATGACGAAGAACGCGAGTGTTTGACAAAATGAAGAAAAACTTCAAAGATGGCAAATACATTTTATCTAGGTATGAATATGGATGTGGCATGCACCACCAATATATTCATCTAGATCAGATCAAATTCCTATCAAACTATTAAACGAAAAAAGAAGAGCAAAGAAGACAGTATTTTACTTTGGCTCATCCAAGCTTATCTCCTCAAAAGTTATTGACATGGCGTGGCCATCGGTACTGTACAAAACTTTGTACTGAAAAGAAGAAATAACAAAATGTAGTAGAAATTTTTACCTTAGTCATCATCATCATGATCTTTCTTATGTTCTTCATAACTTTTATCTTTCTTTTTTATTTGTATAATGGTAAGTTTTGAGAAAGGGATGATGCTTGAAGTTCAGAAGAAAAAAAATATGTACACACATTTTTATATTATTATAACCAAACATATAGACTAAAGAACATTCCATGGATATGCATGAAAACTGGTTGGTTGGGTGAATTTTCGGTAACGAAAAAAGTTTGTTTTCCTTCTTCTCGGAAAGGAGAAAGGGAAAAACTTTCCTTTTTCAATTGCGCTACTTTGTACGTATATTACTGTATAATATACATAATGTGATGTGATCTCTTTCTTTCGTCCTCCCTCTTCACTGAAGTATGCGTCTGGTCTAAACTGAAAGAAGAGTAATGCCGATGAACATTTAACTAGAATCTCTTTTTTTAACGAATGTAAAAAATCTTGAAGAAAATTGGAAGTTGGAATGCGGCCATAAGGGCAGTTGGCGGTGAATAGATGGATACACTCGCCCGATTTTTGTATTCATTGCAAGAAAACTAGTGCGTGAATAAGGGAAAAAGTAATCTAGTGAAAATTCTGAAAAATGTGGTGGTAGTACCTCTGATCATGATTTAGTAGTGATATTGATGATATTTGGTAAAAAACGACATTGAAAAAACAAGCACTTGGGTAATCTAAACGATGGAGTCATATATCCTTTGAAAAATGATTGAAGATAGTCGATTTCTCTTTTTTAGTAGAAGAAAGAACAGACATCACACCTTATGAAGAAGAGGAGGAAGCTTTGGGATATGTATTTTTTGCATGCGTTGATCGTTCATGTAGCAAAAATAGAACTTGATGATGGTCGGGTTCTTCCACAAGAGGAGCAAAGTAAATAAATCATCATCATCTTCATACCAAGCAACTTTTGATACCAATCTATCCAGCTTCATTCAACCAAGTGAGTTGTGAGCTCAGCCGGGATCAGTGTAACACACACATACACGATGATGATATTATTGATGTGGATTTGATGCATACATGATTGGCCACGTGAATGAAAGTAAAAAATAACATGCTTGGCTTGTACCTTGTAACGAAAACCTTTTCTCAAAGCAGCATCACTTGTCTTCCTTGCGACATGAGAATTTTTTTTGGGATACTCCCACTTTCCTTTTTTCAATGTTGACTGCTGATGATGTCGGTTTTACAGTTTAAAAACAGCTTGTCTTTGCCAAAAACTCTTGTAAATAAAAGTAAGTTAATAACGTAAGTTTATTCAACCGCAGTGGCGGTAGAACCCACCCCACGTGGGTAAAATGGGTTTAATGGGCAATATGGGTTTAATGGGTTAAATTAAAAAATCCATACAATTTAAATATTACCGCCAATAAATACACTGTGTTATATATATGTGGTATGCTATAAATAAAACCCATATTACCCATTTCTGCTGAGATTGGGCTGGGTATGGGTTTTAATCAAGGTTTTATGGGTTTTTTCATTTACCCATTTAACCCAAGGCGCCTGCGGTAGAGAGATATTAAAATGACAACCATTATAAAATGTGATTATAACGTCGGAATAATTTCTCTTTAAATTGTTTTGATTGAATGATACTATTTTAATTATTTGTGTATACATACCTTGTACTAGTGTCAAGTTAAAATTTTCGTTTAGAATAATTCTTCACATTTTTCAGTTATCACATCGTTGATTGCCATTCACGCATTCGCAATATTTTTATGCTGGCGTCTGTCCCAGTTCTTTGTTTACTCATAATAAACGTAATAAAAGAGCAGAAAACAATTCAGAGGTAAAAATTTTGAGCCGTCTTGAGATAAAAGATAAGCAATAAAAATGAAAGGACACATAAAGTACACACACAATATATACCGTCTAACCAACAATTGAAATTGTATAACGGTTACAGTAACAGTTCCATCCATATGCATATTGTAGCAACTGACAGAAAAAAAGAACGTAGAAAGCGCTCACTCCTTCCGCTTTGTAATCCTTAGTGTTCCTCTGAAATTGAACGGAAAAGCCTGACTTGAATCCTAAATTAAGGGGTTTATACTGTAGTACGCTACGTGTAACACGGCCACACTGTTCAAAATTCAGAAAGAAAAGTCACACGCCTGGTGTACAATGCATTTCTTGTGTGTACTACACAAACCAAGGTGAAACCACAAAAGACGAGTCTTTTTTTTTTTACTAAAGTTGTCATTCTGTGGCATTTCTATATTGTTCAAACTATACTGCTACTATTGTCATTTTCGTTGTCATATTTGTATGAAACCACGTGCTGCGATTATTAGGAATTCAGAGTTTTTCTTCTACCTTCTTTCTCGTACTCAAGGTTAAAATGTTTGTACCCGAAGAAATTTTCAATGTACGGTACGGTGAATGTATTCTACTGCCTTTTCTTCTTGCATATTCGTCTCAGCACACATTAATATTGTAAGTACAAGCATACAGTTTCTTTGAAAAATAATGAGCTTATAGATACTAAAGAATATTTTCATTTTTGAGTGTTAAGCTTGAAAATAGTCGAAAATACACTGAAGTAATAGTTTGTCATAGTAAAAAATATCAAGGCATACATGTCATGCTTTATATGCAATACAGCCTGTTATAATGCACTAGAACGACTTATTTTCTTGTGTAAATTGCTGCGAGATAGAAACCAACAGAAAAGTATGTACCTTGAGAATTAAGAGAAGAATGAGTGTGGAGTAAAGTATCCGTGGTATCTCTAAATGATTATGTTGATGACGACGATGATGCGATCCCTTATCTTATGTGTCTTGTTACGTTACTATACTCCTCTCCATTTTGCAACACTAGTGCTTTTATAACTATCGGTAATTTTTAGTGCAACTTTATCCAGCACCATTACTATTGTGTATTACATTGGGAAATGACTGCTAGCAACTAACACCACATTTTCCTTTCATCACCACCAAAAGGAGCAGAACAGTGGATGAGTTGAGAAAAACGCTCAAATATAATGACTTCTGCTTTCTCTTGTAAATGTTCCTTTGAATGACTGTGTAGTATGTACTATGCAAGAAAGTGAGAGAATAAAAAAATGACTAAGGTTTTTCTCATTTTTTTTGTAAATGAAATGCATAACGGTATTATCATCATTTTCCCTCTTCTTGGGTGATGATAATGATCATAATAATCATCACAATTTCTCTTCCAGAACTTGGTTGTCCTCCCTCGTTGTAATCACTATCATTCTCATTATACCATGTTCATTGAAAAGAAACTAGTATATGGAATTCAGAAAAAAATGTAACATTTCTGAAATACCCTCTCGCTGTAACATGACACACAAAGCAACATTTCAAAACAACGAATCGTTCTAGAATTTTTATGAAGTCTTTATCTTTTTCGGGTAGAATTCTGTATTTAAAGAAAATAGTACATGATTTTTCAAACAATAATCTTTCGGCATTCGATACAAAAATAACATTTTTAGTTTAGTACCCGTCGGTTACATGTCGATGTATCATGAAATTCCAATGTTCTTTTTTATTTGTTCTTGTTGTAAAAATTACAATAACCTGATACAATGGAGAAAATAAGAAAAGTTGAAGTAGGACGGAAAATAGAGAAGAAAAGCAGTCTCATAACTTGTCTTCCATTATATTTACGTGTTTCAGAGGTTGGCCACGGTGATCATCAACTTTACACAATAACATGATCATGATCAATGTTATATTGTCATTACTATCATTTGAGGTTATACAGCCACCACAAAACAAATAACAATGCTTAAAAGCCCGTCATATTATACACCTCGATAGAAATTTCGAGATAATATGGATCATCCTGATGATAATACGACCATTTCGTGTACTCTGATGTTAGTTATCCTTTTTTACGTTCTTTTATATATCTTTGCTGAGGGTGATACAATTTTCTAAAAAGGAAGAAATAAATGGTATACTAAAAACAGCAAAGAAAGCAAAAGTGCAAGAAGTTTGTAGTAAAAGGAAGGCAGAGAGAAATCGCCATCATTTTCTCTTTTCTTTCTCTCTTTTTTCTTTATTCCCCTCCTCCCCGTCGGCAGCTCATCATATCATATCATAACTAATGTTCATTATTACTGTTCAATTCAGTGAGAGTCTTTCTGTCAGATTTCCTATTTTTCGTGTAGACAGATTTGATATTATTGGTAGTGTTACATGTACGACTATGTGGCAGCTACACATTCCAATCGTCATCACCATCATGATGATCATCTTCCAGTCGTATAAAGTATCTTTTGTAGGTATTTTGCTAAAATCCACTATGCTACTGGCTAAAAGAGAGAACAGAAGAGAGTAAACCTACTAGTTTTTATGACCAGAGGAGGCGAACGAAGAGAATAAAGACGGATATCTTTTTAACTCTTATTCTCATCCTTTTATCATCCCATATCGCTCTTTCTTCTTGTATCTGTTATCGCTTTAGAAAATGGTGTATATATGTATGTGTACATAAATTTATATTATATAGTATTAACGACAAAAACGAATGTATCGAAGAATATCGTATAGCTGTTTGCTGGTGATTGTGTTGATGATATGGTCGCAGTAGCTTTATTTTTAGGTCTTCTGATATTCCTCCTCCTTTCCTCACATGGCTTTTTTGCTCTTGAATAATTCACGAGACTTACCGGAGCCCCACTGTGTTTACGACGGTAGTAATAAAAAAGACCGGCAGGCACAATGGGTAGAAAGTATACTAACATTTGAGGGTAGTACAAGTTTTAGATATGTTCCAATAATATCAATGTAATATTCTTGTCTTTTTGACTCTCTGAGTCTTTTTCCTCAGGTTCGTGTGTGGGACATGTATGTTAGTTTTATACGATTCGTACGATACGATTACTACTACACTTTACTTTCACTAAAAAGATTGAATCTATTGCTTTTCATTGATGTCGTTTTTACTGTCTTTGTGAGCTGTTGGCTTCGTCATCATCCTGTGTTTGGGATATTGCTTTCAATATAAAACAACTATATAGAGGTACACTTTGAAACTTTTTAAGAGCAACTCGCAGCGCCGACCACAATGAATAGTTTAATTTTACCCCTGTAATTATATAACGAATACAGATAACAGAAAAGTAGAAAATGGAACGGAGTAGTTAGGCGGGGTTGTGGAGGGATTCAAAAGGTTGGAGTAATATCTACTAGCACCAATTCCACTAACACTTGTGAAAAATACTGACTAACGTATAAAAAAAGTGAAAGTGAGCCCGAACATTTCTACACATTACATATCAACAGAACATTGACAATGGTTATAGAAATAGAAATGAAGGGATGTATGATAGTTAAAAGGGAAAGTAGAGATTTACTTTTACGTAAAAACAAGAGAAAGAAAGACACAACCTGAAAAAGAGTTTATGTCTGTAATCATGACTCATAAAAGTTGTGTCAGCTAAAAATGTACAAAAGGGGGATAGGAGATGGATAAACTAAAAAGGTATAAAATAAGAGATGCATGCACACACGTAGATTTTAAGTTAAAGCAGTATTCGTGACATGGAATGGCTGAAAGGGAAAACGACCCAGTTTTACAGTTCATAATCAAACGTACAGACACAGACTTTTACAGTCAAAAGGGAAATGGCTTAATGCCCGCGACTGGCTTAAAATACACACCCAAAACTCAATCCTTTCGGCTGGGAGCAAGATTTTTTGAGTGAATGAGTAAGTGAGGTTAGCGATTCTCTCGGTGTGTATAGCATGTTGAAAAGATTACTTCTACGAAATGGTGTACATTTTTCTTTTATGATCCATTGGAAAGGAAAAATGAGAGATGCGGAACTAGTAGAGTCAGTGGATTTGCTAGATAGATATTTGATTTTGCCCTTTGGCCAAACTTACTTCTGCTTCTGACAAAATGTGTTTACGTGCTAAATTTCTCAAACATTTTACATAATAGTTTTGGGTTGTATATTAATGGTAATGTGAACGTCTCCGGTGACAAATGTGTTAAGGGTATGTCGAAATAACCCTTTCAACTTTAGGAATATTCATGCCGGAAATGACACCGTAATAGTAAGAAGAATTTGTTTAACTTTTTATGCTAGCTTTAGTTACTGGCTTTTAAATTTGTTTGAAATCCTGGAAATCAATTACTTTATTGTGAGCATTTTATTCCAACTCACTTGCATAATCTCAATCTTTCATTAAAAGCCCTAGTAAGTAATTTTACTTTAGTTTACACAATACGAATTAATTAACTTAAAGTTTACAATTAAGTGCTATTTCAACTTTAACAAAGTGTTTAAACAAACAATGAACCTGGACTTTTTCAAGTTTTATATCCTATAATGTCCTGGTTTACCATCAAATTTGAACCCAGTAGGTCAACAAGATCAGAAGTTAAGGATCAAAACTCAAAGCCTTGCTGAGGAAATGGTGGTGAGGTCAGTTATCATTATTCTTACAGTCACGATTATACAATTTAATGAACTTGTCCCTTGAGTGTCTTACAGTGCCCCATTTGTGCTTTGCGTGGATACTTCCTATCGTTTTTACATCCAAACGGTTTAGAAAGTGGTTCTAACTGCTTTCTTTTCGCTACTTCAACATACACACGGGCTTGCAGGTTTTTATAATATATTGTCCAACAGATAACCAGAAAACTAAACTAGTATACTAAAATAATGATGAAGATGTTTTCTCTCGTTCATTGAACACCAAACATCGTTATTTTCATTATCATTCTCAACTACTTATCAATCCCTGCAATATTTTTCAAATACAAGTTTATTCGTGGATGTGACACGAAAACCTGTCATAAGTAATTTGGCAAGAGGAGCGGAAAATTAATAATAAAAATTCAGTAGGTTTGCTATATCTATAGGATGGAGTAAGAACCCTAATATAATAGGAGCAGTACTACCAGCAACTACAGTAGCACGAAAAACAAGCAAGTAAAATATTCCATTCTCTTTACATCTCCATCTTTCTCGCCCTATCAAAGTAGAAAAAGTTTTCTTCTTTACAGACGACTGTTGTGCAGATTGTTGAGTAAAACATTAACTTTGACATCAAAATGTTCAATACATACGTTTATACTCTCTCAAGCAAAAAGAGGAATGATACATGTTGAAAGATGCATAATAGAAGAAAAAATGAGTACATCTTCCAATCATATCCTTTCTATCTCACTTTACCCTTACACCGTAAACGTAATGCTTTTTTGCTACTTGTTTTTCTCCAATCATCACCATTATACGCATCATATTTTCCAACGTGAAAATTATTCATTCAAATCATCTTCATGAACCATGTATATTAAGGGTGATGATGTCGTCACCATTATTACCATCTTTCACAAACGCTACTTTTGCTGGAGATTATCTATCTGGCATCTCACTTAAAGGGTGTAGCTGTTATACAGTAATTACATATGAGTGAAAGCAGGCATCTTTCCTTTTTGGTTCAATAGTAAGCGTAATAATAATGGAGTGCAAGGCAGACTTATATATATTTCTTCCTGAAATGACATGTATTGAAGTTGAGCAACTTCAAGGAAAGGGGTTGCAAACTCTGATTCTGATAATGTGAAGATTGTGTTTGATGAAATGATGCGCATTGCATCACGCTTCTTTACTTTATGTATGTTTCTATGAATGTATTTTCTTTCTTACTCGCTGAATTCTGAAACTATTTTCCCTTTATCGTTAGATGACATTGTCCTTTTCTTCAACTGTCATTGCTGCATTACAATATATAATAGTAGTAAGAAAAGTATGGACCTTTTCTTGTAAAACTTCAGTGGATTTTCGGTGGTTGTACTTGTTCACACGTAATAATAATAATATTTCCCCGAGCAGGAAAAGTTACACCTTTTGACGTTAAAAAGATGATAATGTGGGGGAAAGTTGTATATTATGCAAATGCCAGTCATAATAATATAATATATGCTTATATGTACCCCTAGTGCTGTTGAGTTCACGCTCGTGTTTTAATATCACCCAGGTTCTTCCATTTAACTTTGAATTAGTTACATAAGAACGGTTCCATTATTTTCAAACCCGTTCTTATTCCTTCTTTCTCATTCTCCCGCTTACACTCTTTCTTTCATCATATTGTGCAACATTTCCTCATTCTCCTACTTTACAGAAAAGAGAAATGAAGTCTGTTGAAAACTTTGAATCCGAAAAGTTGGCAAACAAGTGAAGAAGAGAAGGAAGTAAAAATAGGTTTGGTAGTAAAAGAATAAAAAAGTGAAGAGAAAAGAAAGACGTTGACTTCAGTGAAGAAATGAATGGCAGCTCAGTTCAACAGCAGCATATTCGTCCCAACCAACATCAACTAAGGATGTGCCCGGATAATAATACCAAGTTGCTCAAAAGGATGGGAGGAAAGTCGGTTGGTGGTCACATATACATAAACGCACTTACACACATAGTACTACAAAATGTGACGTGTGTAATATGTCCTAAATTTGAGGCGAAGAGAAAGAAATTGTCCTTATCTTACAATTTTGCATCAAAATAGTTGTAAGCAGAAGAGGAACATGAGACGAGGCAAGGCGCAAAAGGAAAATAAAAGAAGAGGAATATACCGGGCTTAACAACGTTGCAACTTGCTATTTTATTTCTTTCCATACAGTCCAGTCAACATGCTTTTATGTTGCAGTCAACTAACCAAGGAAAGCTGACACACACCGTAACTATTACTCAATGTGGAAAGTTAGAGCTGGAATAATTAATTAATAACATTTCTCCTTCTGCTCAGCTATCTCCTTTTACCATCACCACTACCACAAAAACTATCTTGCACAAAGACTGCTTTTCCTTCTTCGTCTTGTCTTCCCATTTTATTCTCTCCATGAAAGCAGTGCAGACATCTTTTCTTCTACCTCATCATCATCTTCTTCTCAGCTTTAGTGCAGCTCAAGTTTCACTCTTCTTCCAGCCTTCACAGTCACAAAGTCTTCTTTCTGAAAGATGTTGTTTTTAATGGTGTTCCTTTTTTCTGCTTCTTTTCATTGTGACTACCGAAATGAGGAGTAACCTGAACCACCTTAAGCTTCTGTTTTTGTTGTTGCCTGGCTTATTGCTAGCTACTATTGATGGTATGATGAAAACTACTACTACACAGCGTGTGGAGAAAGCACATATCTTTTTTTTGCGTTGTCATTTTGAAAGCAGTGCGGTGAGAGCATTATAAAGGGTTGTACAGGTACACACAAAAATTATACTCTTTCCTTCCATCTTTCGTCATCGTACATGTTCATAATGAGAGACAGACGTCCATTATCCAATCTATGAAATTTCCTTTTTGTACAAACTAAACAAGCTTTTCCCTTTTTCTTGTCTTCTTCTCCGTTCCATACTCTTCTCCCTTGCTATCTTCCATTATTGTTGACATGAAGAAAAAATAAAAGGTAAAGCAGAAGCTAACAACGGCTTTCATGAAAAGAAAACAAGAAAGAGTAGATGAAAACATACAAACACAAGAAACTCAACTCAATACTTACTACTATGTAGAACCAACCAACTACCATGACATGTCATCATGCCACATATTTTTTTCTCTTTTAATGGTATCCTACTACTTTGGATTCAGTTATTTCTAATACTAGTCTCGTATATCATATTTGAGAGAGTCTTCATTTTATATCAACTTGCTTCTTGATGGACTCTCTTCTTAAACGACAAGCAAAGCTGTCTACAATAAAATGGTTCACCGGTTCGATTGAAATTTCTTTCTTGTAACTTTTTAGTCGTCGAAAATGTATCAAGCCAGATTTAAGTTTTTCCGAGGGTAATGGGACAGAAGTGTACATATCCAAGTAAGTTTACTCTTAAAATCTTGCTTCAACTTAGCAAATGTGCTTTTTAGTAGGATAGGTTCTAGATGATAGATCTAAGTTCTGATAGAAGAATTTTGATATTAAAATACCTTGTTTTCCCAAATACTAGTTCCCAAGTGGAAAACGGAAGTACAAGTACGTAAATCCTTGACAAGAAAATAAAGGAAACAGGTAAAATATTTTCTGCTTGAATGAATGAAGTTCTTTTGAATTAAAAAATAATTTGATTGTTGATAACTTGATTTCATGTGAAAAAAAAATTTCATTCGATCGTTAACCCGGATGAAGAGATAAGTCTCTCAAAAGCTTGGTTGTTATTGTAAATAAAATGCTTTTCCACAAAAAGTACCGTGTTTTTATTATTCTTTCAATTAATTTTCTTCATTAAAAACCCAGGTTAATTGTATTCCAATGTGTAACTTTAATGTCTAAAGATCAAGTAATCTAAGCTGGCCTGTTTAGTAGAAGGAGAAATAATTGATTCATCTTGGCCAGATAAAACAAGTGATCTTAATATTTGAATTTCAGAACCTGCAATTTTTGGTCCTTGTCTTTAGCTATGTATTTGTAACATGTTAGGCAGAATTTTCTTATTCCCTACACATAGGACACTGTGTACACTTATTATACAACCATACTGTGTCAACACTAATACACAGAAGAGAAAGAAGAGAGAGAGAGCAAAAAGTAAAAGGGGGAAAAGTAAGGAGGAAGAAGAAAGAAAAGGGAAAAGACGAATGAAAGCTATCAAGTTTCATTTGTATGCTTTGTGGGCGAGCGTAATGGAAAATGGAATGAAATGACATTGTGGATGATGATGATAACTCGTCTTCTTCGTGTGATATGATGACGATGATGATGTGTTTTATATGCTACAAAAGTATGTACAGTACAGGCCGCTACTTCTTCTTTTTTCTCTTAGTAGCTACTGTCACACTGCTACACAAAAGGTTTCGCGTAGTCATCAAGATGGTCACATCCCCACTAGAACTCACTTCCACTAGATTATTGGATAGGATCTAGAAATGGATTTAAAGTAATGGATGTCATATAGAGAGAGTAACTTAAGTTTTCTTTGTGTCTTTTATATGCACCTACACTCATATTCCAAAGTAAGTAGTAGCTTCTCAACAGTGGCATTGCACTAGTAGCCGCCGTCATGTATTATATAGCCGGGAGTCCCCAAATCATAATTGGTTTGACGATTACTGTTGCAGACAGGAAACTTCGAGTCAACTCAGACATGGGAAGCAGTGGTGGTCTAGGCTAGTCTCTCTCAAACAAGTCAACTCTCAAACCAATAATAATATAATATAATCTCTCTGATAATATATTATTAACTTTTATGCGTATGGATTTATGAAGCCTAGTATAAAATGTAAGGTTTGCAGAGTCATTATATGGATATGCTATGAAATAAAGTGACAATGAAGAGCAATAGTGCATGTGAGTACGTATACATTATTTTATATCCTCTTGGTTCTCTTGTAAAACTATTAGGTTGACTGACTTGACTAGTGACAAAGAACTCAAGGAGTACCGTTGAATTGGAATATTGAAAGTTTTCTGCAAAGTAAAATGTAAAACTAGAGACGTGTGTAAGTGAGAATGCCGATGAAAATGAAACGAGGCTATTATAATGTACCTACTTGAATGTGTATACATTCATATTCAGAATTTCATTTCTTGTGCTTCCTCAATACTATCGCTATCGTTTGTTTTTGAAACTTTTTAGGATTTGTCAGAGAATATCATAATGATATTTAATTTACTATACTATGTACGTGTACGAGTGTATTGCTGCTTTTTAGTAGTGTAAAATGCACATGTAAAGTATAAAGCAGCAAAAAGGCAGACCCAATTTGATTTTCAATCCAACTCGAGTCTGTCGGACTGAAAGTAGATCAATTTTGTACTTACGTTCAGCCATCATATCATTAATAATCTTTGTGTAGAGTTAACACTGACATTTCTTCCGTAATTTTCGATTTTCATCTGACAGCTCCAAAAATTTTCAAAAATAACTGTTATAGCTGTTCTTATTGATGGTGATACTTTAGTTGCTACTACATACACTGAGTTATTATTATGATATGTGTGTATGTGTATTCTTAAAAGACAGAGGACGCTTTTAATGTATATTAATGTCTCGCGAATGTTTAGTTAGTCTTGTGTGCACAGGAAGTAAAACTGTCAATTTACTGAGCTGAGTTCTGACATTCTTGATGGAAATATCCACATCGTCAGAGCTTCTATTCCCAGTAATTGGGTTCTAATGTTTTTATAGATTAGGAAAGTAAGTGAATGAGTGATATATAATTCAGTATTGCAAGCATTTAAAGGTTGACGTTCTTGCCACTACGATAGAAAAAAATGTATATAGATATCAACATGGACTTTAATTAAACATGTATAACATCGTCAGTCATAGCTCACTGTACAAACTCGTTCAGACAAAAATCAAAATATTTAAATAATACACACCAAATTAAGTGTATTTTTGTACCTGCTAGCAAACATATTTTAGAACCTCAGAATAAATTTTCAATCATTCGAATTCGACCAAGATGGAAGCTTTGCAAGAACAAATTTTGGTTTCCACAAATTAAAAAGAACATTACAAAAGTAAATTCCGCGTTAATGTTTGCTTTAAAGAACAGCTACATGCTACATCCATACTTTCGTAAAGCATAAATTCTACCATAATGTCTGGTTTCACTGCAGTGGCGCCAATTTAGAGAGATCAACTAAAGGAATACAATGATGGAATGGATGATTTGCTTGCATTTTGACGAATAGCAAAATCGATTTCGTATTTAAGTTGGGGAATTGAGGAAGCAATTTTAGTGAAAGTGGTAATATCCTGTAATATTTTGTCCAAAAATAGTCTAGCGTAAGTTCAAGGTACCTTACAATACAATTGTACAATATAAAGTATAATGGAGCTCAATCTGTGCACATTAATTGAAGATTTTCTCTGAGAAAATGCATTAGGCAACTGAAGAATTGATGTATGTGTATTTGCTTGAAACAAAAAATCCTGAGAATCGACTCGATTTCTTATTTGTGCTGAATTTAAATAAGGTATTATCTTTACGGAAATTTTACACAGTTTCGGTTAACATACTTATGTGTTCACATACTTGGATCGGTAATGATTTTATTCACTGAACATATTGCACCACTCTCATAAATGAGTTATGGGTTGAAGTTCTAGCGGTATGGTTCCGCTACCACCCGACCGTAATGTGATATGCTGATAATAAACATGATATTATGTTATCAAGATTGAAGATACCCATGCATAAATAATATTTTCTTCACACTCTTTCAATCTTTCCTCACAACAACATTCCAACATCTCTACGAAACGGCAGTGAAAAACCTAAAACTCTCCTATCTTTTTTTCTCAATCAGGCCATGAAGCCATTTTTCTTCATAGAAAATTGCAGCCTAGTGTGTTGTTGGTAGTAGGATGGTGTGATGATGCTGAAAATGACGAGGAAAAAGATGATATAATGATGATAACTGAATATTGAATGTACCTTACTGTGCACAACAACAAGGCGTAAAATTCTCATTTTCACCAATATAACAACAAGTATCCCCTAATTCTCTTTGAAGAGCAGAAAATGAAGCAGATGGCAAATGGCAGTAGATCCATAGCAAACAAGGTTATATGCAAGATGACGAGGATAAGAATACAACGACACAAGAGGAAAAGTTATTAGATACACTTTTTCTGTCTTTTTTAGCCTCATTCTCAGTAGCAAACAAGAAAACAACCTTCTCAACTTTCTTTGTGCATTTTTCTCTTTGGTATCATCATCTCTAGCCTCTCAGCAGCTCTCAAAAATATAATATCTTATTATGTTATAAAAGTCAAAGTTTCAAGACAAGTTGTTTGGCTGAAAATACGTACCCGATGGTGCTCCGGGAGACTACTCTACCACGAGGATGTACTCAAGTGTATGAAACATGCCATCTTTTGTGACACTCATCTTGCCCTCGACTCTTCATGCACTTCATATAATCAAGCAATCTAAAAAAGAAGTAAGAAGAGGGTGATGATGACGAGGAATCTAATAACGAAACAGGCCAACTTTAAAGAATTGTTTGGTATTTTGGACAGGAACGGGGATCAGGAGAGAATCTTTTTCCTTCACATGTGACAAGAAGGAAAAAGGTTTTCTACCCCAATTCATGCCACATCGAAGAAAAGGTTTTCTTCTTTGCTTTACGTCTTCCTTCCCTTTTATGATCCCTGGTCTAGTCTCCCAGATCTGATCCAAATGTATCATCTCTCCTTGCTCTTCTGCTTCCTTTATAATTTTTAGGAAAAAGTTTCCTTCAACTGATCAGAATGATGTTGATCGTGCGACGGTGTGATGATGATGCTACTGGTGAGAGATACCCTTTGGCAATACAAAAGGAGTATACATATTTCTTTTCACTCTCATCTGTAATCTCTTCATACACATTTTCACCAGAACCTATCGCTTATTGCACCTCTAAAATGCACATTGAATATCGAAAGCTGAGTTCCAATTGCGACTAAAGTAAAAATACCAGCAGGCAGGATACTTTGACTTGGCTTGACTTCCACTTCACCAATCACATTCACAAGAGAAGAGAGGAACATAGTCAAGATTTTTTCTCGTGAAACTCAACTGGACCCCTGTATCACGTATCACCATCTTATTTTCACGGTGGTACAATACATTTTATTCTTGGGGAACATATATACCTTTTCATTCTGACTTTCTTGTGGTGGGAATGATGATGCGTTTTGGAAGCACATGTTGTGTTGTTTGGTACATATTTTTATGCTGAACATGTATACTTGTGTGTACATTCTTCTTTCTCTTTTAAAAGGTGTCATTGGGAATCATCAATGGTGGATGTAAAGTATATAGGTATGTATATATTGTGTACATTCCGTATTCCTTTTGCAATGTCTCATAATATTCTTGACTTGAAGGAGAAATCCAATGATGCAAAATTAAATTTTCTCTCTTCTCTATCTCTCTATTTTCACTT
Source organism: Entomobrya cf. arborea Gr-Col-00668 (assembly GCA_034699025.1). Lineage (NCBI taxonomy): Eukaryota > Metazoa > Arthropoda > Collembola > Entomobryomorpha > Entomobryidae > Entomobrya > Entomobrya cf. arborea Gr-Col-00668. Next base: position 22,201 of record JAQIWN010000919.1, read on the forward strand.
TCTTTCCTTCATCTTCGTTCTGAGATCTCCTTCATCAAGTTCTTTACTTCCTGGTAGCCAAATATTCACGCAGTTTCATCGCGGCGGTTGCTTTTGTGTTTGGCGAGTATTCCTTCTTTTCAAGGGAATACGAATCGCAGCAAGTAAGGGAGAGTGACACAATGTGAGATTCTTGATGACACTTGACTTGTTATTCTCTGACAGGGAAAATAAGTTTACTGATTGAAGAAAAGTAAGTTTGGCTATTTGTGTATTGCTATTTCTATACCCAATATAAATAGAAGCTGGCTTGGAGTGTGAGAAAAGTCGAAGTGGCACTTTAAAGAATATTGATTCAAGTTTCTCAACAAAGCTAGCTATCACGTAAAACATTTACAAAATACAACGTAAAAGTTGGTTTTTTTGTACGATTTCTCGTAAACAGACATTTTCAAATAAAACTATTTAGATTCCATGTATATCTTGATTTTTTTCTCTTGAAGGTGATAATATAGTTATATATATTCAATGAAAGACCCTTTTGAATAAATTACACAAAAAATTCATTCGTTCAGCTTGTAACAGACAAGTGTCATCAAATCATTATCTTGGTTGAAAGTTATACGCGAGGATAATATGTACTATATGTATGGCCATTTCTCCTAAAAGCTCTTTGCCTTTGTCGGCATTATCATTTTGTCGAATCTCTGCTAATTAGGTAGACAAAAATTGTATCTTGCTCTTGTTTCTGTGAACTCGATCCACTTCATTTCAAATCAGACTCAACAAAGTTACGTTCTGCTCCCTCAAAGCAATTCACGAATTCTACGTGTATAGAAGATTTTTTAAAGCTTTACAACTCTGAGTATTTTGGTGGTATAGATATCATGGACCATTTCTTAAAATAACTACTGTAAAAAGTATTATGACATGATTACCATTAGAGCCAACATGAGTGATGTGAAAATAGAAGCAAGGTAACAAAATAATCAAAATATTATGTAGTTCAAAAAATCCCTTTGCTACACTCTCATTCTCTACTTATTTTCTCCCTATTAAATTCTTAAGCGTCACTGGCAATACGGGAAATGCCCGGGTATTTTGTAGAAAATAATCTTCTTATGAAATTTAAGCCTTTCAAGTAATCCGATAAACGCATGCGTTCGTATTTTTTGGTACGTTTTGTGTCTGAACGAGAACATACGCTTGTTGTGTGTTGCAAAAGATCAGAGAGCAGCAAAGCACAGACCACACCACCATCATATCATCAGGAGAGCACACACAGCAGTAAGCTATTTTGCTCTTTTTTATTTCGTCAGAATGCTCCCTTTTGGAATACGATATTCCAGTGTCAAAAAGGAAATTATATACCTACCTTCACAACATATTCCATCACATATCACACACAGCTACAGCAATATGGATACATTTGATATGTGCTTCTATTTCATTTCAACTCTTACGAAATATTTTTTTTCTCTGATGGTGTGGATTAGATTGGATAGTGTTCCTGTCTGTCCATCAGCATCACAAGCAGCGAGGCAACAGAACATTATACATTAATTTGTAACTCATCTGATTGCGAGTCCAGGTCTACGAACAGAAAAGAAAAAATGGTATTTTCCACGATATTAATACTTATTATATGTATAAACCCGTTATATTTTCACACAGACACGTAGAGTAAAATAATATCCAACCAAGTGAACCCAGCCTTGCTATGATTTTTTCTCCCATCGCACCGTTGACGACCCCGAAAAATAAAAAACAGTGAGAAACTAGAACTTTTTACATTTTTTTCTCGATGTGCACTAATATTTTTGAGCCATGGACAGGAGCAAAAAAGCTAATGTAAATGCACACAGTGGGAGAGGCAGTGTCGAGGAAAATGAGAGTACTGAAAAGTAAAGTTGGGTTGAAAAGACAAGGAATACAAAGTTCAAAAGTAATAACTCATATAGGATAAGCAATGTAGAGATAGATAGACATCCGTTCAAATATGGTAACTCGATTTCTGTACATACAGAACAGAGCCAACACCAGTTTTGCTGAAAAAACTGCTCACGAAAGTTGCAGGAAAATTCTAAACTGGCGTTTTTCGGAGAAGGCAAAAATAAGCTTATAAACATGTACTTAAAAACGCTATTGATAAAAAACGATTTTTAGATACTTTGTATAATATTTGGGGCCCAAGAGCCTATCATACACCATTATGATATCATATTATCATAAGCGTCTGTCTCACCGAAAATGTAATGAAATAAGCTTCCTGAAGAGAATCTCAATATAGTGGAGAGTTTTGTTTTTTTCTCAAAGCTATTTCGTAACATAATAGTTATTCACGTCTTTCCTTTAAAAGTATTGGGAATAGTGAACTTTTTTTCTATCATTGCAATGCCGTCATAATCATCTTCACAGTTCATATCAGCAGAAAAATAACATAATATATTTGAAGAACTCTTTATGCATCCTTTTGACGATCTGGTAACTGATGCAAATTTTCTGTCCTTTTGGATTCTAACTTTTTATAAGTTTTTACTGATTTTTTTACTGTGTCTATTCCCTCCGCCCAATCGTTTTTTACATGAGCAGCTAGCAGCTTCTTTTTTGAGTGTGCACTCTGTCATAATAAATGTATCATCGTCATAAAAAATGTTAAAGACACAACATTTATATATTTTTCTCTGTAATATTGAGTTGTGTATAGCTTATTATCAGACTTCGAGATAATATGATTTTGCATACCCAATATAGTTCCACTAGTGAACCCGACGCTTGGGGACTG
>JAQIWN010000920.1:0-24956 GCA_034699025.1 Entomobrya cf. arborea Gr-Col-00668
TATGCAAATAAACTTGGCCTTAAAATACTTGTTTTCATATGAATCGTCCAGTCCCTAAGTCTCAGCTTTACTGGACGTACTATATGAGGTATGCAAAATCATAAAACCCCACGCTCTGATCATAGCTTTATAAAGAGCTTTGTTTTTTACACAGCCTTCATCGAAATTTTGCACTTTTTTGGACGTTTTTATAATGATCAAAATAATAACGTGAAGCATACTTTTTTTTTACAAAAATATGAAGAGGTGCATGTTTTACATGTGCGAAATGTAAAGTTTATATACTGTTTAAATTGGCTAAGCATGCACTGGTACATTGTACATATAGACCCCTGTACGTGGAGATTTCCATTAACATATTTAACACATTATCATAATGAGATAAATGGTGTACACTCCCATTTCAAATCACTTGAAAAAGATGAAAAAAAAAATCAATCTTCCGTTTACAAACCAACCCATAGTGCAATATTACATTGAACACATTTACTACCAGAAAGGACCAAAAAATGTGATAAAGCATAAAAAGAATACATCTTTTGTTGCTTTACTAAAATTTATATTTATGTTTCATAGTTTTCAACAAAGCTAACTGCGTAACGTGCTTCTTTTTGCTACTACTAGAATCTTTTTAATCAATTCTACTTAACAAGTATGTTAAAAGAACTTGAACCATGTTAGTAATTTACTCAATACTGCTTCGAATATAAATTCAACGCTCTTAGTCAGCAAGCAAGCTTATTGTAATTATTTTCCAGCCATGTCCACGCCAGGCCCATTCGTTAACATATAAACTAAACATGAATTTACTTGTACTTTCCACCAAATAAACAGAAAATGACACAAGAATATAAGAGAAAAAAGTTTGGAAAATATTTGTTCTATTATACAAGACCAGATGAACAAATAATATTAACTGCATAAAAAATCATGTCTTCTTCGTATGCTTCATCTTCGGGCACGCAACAAAAACAGCGTGAAAACAAAATAATAAGAATATCTTGTTTTTCGATAAGGTTTCCTCTGTCTTCCCAATTTTCTTTCTTGAAACAAGTTGTTATACGATGAATGAAGTCATCATCGCCCGTCCCATAAAGCTACTGTGTACAATACCGTGCACACATAAAGTTGGTAGTTTTTGTAGTTGAACCATAAACTTGAATGACTTATCGCGACACGACGCGCGAAAGAAATGCGAGTGTTGAGTGGAAAAAAAGCCTCTTCAGTTGACGGTACGGCACTGGCATTGGCACAGACACGGAGGAGTACGTCATCATCATTTTTCTTTCTATTAAAGTTGAAGAAGATGTTGCTGAGCAAGAAGTTGTTGAAACATACAAGATGCTTTTGTAATATAGGTAAGAACATGAAAGGGTTAGAAAAAGAAGATATTTTGAGGTTTATATCCTCAAAAGAAATGAAAGAAGATGGTTATTATTGTTACTGCGAGTTTCTTCTTTTTAACGTCTCTTCTCCTTCACTACCTTCTCTTCCAATTTGACTACACAGAGTGCATTTTTTATCTACAGCAAAAAAAATCAAGTTGTCATAATGGCTTATATCCCATCATCTTCATAGAGAAGTAGTCTTGAGTAACAAAGTGTGTTTGTGTGATTGCATGTATAAAAGCAAAACAAAAATATTATGTTAAATCTTTGTTGGTACTTTTCAAGTGGCAGTTGGACGATGGAGGAACTGCTGCTACTTCTCCTTCATCAGAATGTTATTATTATGTTTTTTTTCGCCTGAATGAAAGTCTCTGAAAGTACACACTCCTACACCCAAACAACAATACATACAACTTCAAACTGTGAGATGAGTGGTGTATGGCAAAATGGGGCATGCAGGCATGCATGCAAACACCTAAAAGGCGAAAGAAGTTGGAAATGACTTTTTTAAACCATTCAAGTTAATGTTGTGTAGTTAAGGAGGTGGTTTTGATTCGAATGAAAACGGTTCCATATTCCACATTTCGTAAAAACGAACGTAAAGGCAATGCATGAAATAGACCGGTACGGTAGTAATGTAATGCGTCTGCTGCTGTTTTTTTGTTGTATTTCTTTTTACTATTTCTCCTTTTCTTTCTGAAATAGTCGTTATTATTACCGCTTTTATTATTAGAATGCAAAATGTACGTAGAAACCTTATGCGTATGAAAAATCTGGAAATAGTACACATGGTGTGACGTGACTAAAGGTGATCATGGACAGCTAACACCACATGGGGCCTTCACTTTTTTCCAGTTACTTTTTGTAATAGTACCAAATTTCTTGGCTTTTCCCATGTCAAAGGCAGAGAAGTAACAAAAGGATTCTACTACCAAAAGGCTTCTGCTGCTGGACACAAGAGAGTATTACGATAATACCAACACGACTACGACGAACCATGTGAATAACAAGAAAGCATCACCATTATATTTTTTTCTTCATGAGTACTTTTTCAACCGGCTCCAGTGACCAAGCCAGGCGACTTCATAGATACCTACATTCCTTACTTTAGAGTGAACATTATTTTCTATTCTGTGGAAAAGAAACTTTTTAACGAGTTGAATAAAGAAAACCGGAGCACGGAACAAGTCAGCAGACAGTAGCCAGCCAACAGATTTAATAGTGTAGAGTATAAAAGTATACTGTACAAAGTTTTTTTTATACAATGAGTGCAGCAGCAATAGAGATTTTAAAAATGAATAGATACAGTGATAATGTCGTTGGAAATAATGAGCATGGCTAATAAAGCCATGGACATTCCTATCCTTTTAAATTACGTCACAGGCTAATGTCCTCCCACGGTCGTGGTCTGGTCACCGGTTTGGCTTATCTACTATCTTGTTCCAATAATATGATGATAGATAAATATACGTATGTATGTTTGCTTCTTCAAAGGATGGTGGTTAATTCTTTGGTACTGTACTTTCGTTTTAAAGGTAAATATAAACCTTCCACAACAGAATAATTTTGCTCAGTATTATGTACACATCTTTAATGATGTCAAACATAGAGATACAGAGATATCAACGTATCTGATTTCCTTCACGCGAATTCAACATAATATGTATGTGACTTAACCTGGGATTGAAAACATACAAAAAAAAACAAAAGAGAAAAACGTGGATCAGAGAGAGAAAAGGATTTGAGTTAGTTAGAGAGATAGACATAGTAAAAAGGCTAATGGAAGCTCATTTTTTCTATCTGTGTTTGCTGGAGGTTTGGTGCGAAAAAAGGAAACAGATGGAAAAGTACTGTTACCACTACTGTTAATGCAAATGGTTGAGATTGAAGACGAGAAAAGTATCATCATCATCACGATATCTTCATGATACCGTTTTTGTTGCTGTGACTGTCCCTATAATTTCTGTCTTAATTTCAGGTTTGTTGCTTGTGACATCTGTGCAAATGTACAAGAAAATGGGTACCAATTTTTCGAATAGTGTGGACCAGAAGAGGACCAGTACACGCAGAGTATATTACCATTACTTATCATTATCATCCTGGTGATCCCCACGTATTCTCCCATTCTTATATAACAGTACTACAAAATTATACAAGTTTTTTTGGTCTGTTTGTGATTATATCGGAGCTGGCTGGACACATTATCCCGGTAATAACATAATGATACCCGTTTTCATGTTGTTAAACCCTTTTTTCTACCAAGCACACATGACAGTAAGCTTAGGCAATTCACGCACTACAATGGTCCAAGTTAAAGAGATAAAATTAGAACACCAGGCCAGACGAAACGAGCCCCGTGATATTACTATTGTCGGATTTCAAGGCATCAGAACTCTTTTACTGGGTTAATGAAATGATCATGACTTGGGCCTTTTTAAGTAGTTTAAATGGATTAAAGGTCTAAAAAATGTTAACTCTTTCCCGTTTAAGTACAAAGTACGAGTCCTGTCATCATCCCACTTAGTTTTTATCCTCATCAAGAAAAACCAAAGCTGTACAACTTTAAAAGTTTTTAGTTTTGACGTTTTGAGATTTCTACCCCTAAAAACTATTTATACTCTTTCCAAAACTCCCTCCTTGTAAAACTGTTTAAAAAGAATAACAAAATCAAACTGAAAATGGATGAAAGAAAACACATTTTCATTAATTGTATGTTTCTCAAAAGGGAGACACACATTCATTCTGTGAGTGATAGTGAAGAAGAGATTAGGGTAAACGCAGAGGAAAGGGCGTGGAATTCCACTTTTTCACTTAAGAAAAAGAATAGACTGTATTGTATGATGATGCTGATGATAATAAAAAGAAGACCCCCAAATGGGAAGAAGGTTCTTTTTGACAAATTAATTTATCAATTGACATTTGCATCCATTCAGCATTATTTTCTCTAAAAACTCATTTCAACCCATTCTGTCTAGAATAATAGAATACCAGAGGAACAAAGCAGAGAAATAGCAGAAGCAGTGGCATTGTACATTAACATAGTTTTTAGTTTCTAACATCTTCATTATTCCAGACAAGATGTAAAATTCTTTCTTGTTATACAACGTACAGCTATTAGTTTATACCAATTCATTAACGGTATACACCATTTCTTTTTTTACCATCAAAGCAAGAATCCTTTTAATAGCTGAATATTTTTAGTTCATAACATAGTTCTCAATGTCCTCACAGTAGGAAGTCTCTGGGAGACTTTTTGGCTATCTCAGTGGTAGAACAGCAGTCCAGAAGAAAAATCACTGCACAAAGATGCAGTACACTTGTTATTTTCTTTATACTAAATCATACATACATATATCAACCTTCATAAAAGATTAAATATAGAAAAAGCTCGTAGTATTTTACAATTTCATTCACTTGCATTTTTTTCTTGTTCGAATTTAACTTTTTTTCATTTTCTTGCAGTGAATATCTTAAGAAGTATGATTCTTAGTACTGCAGTGATGTTGGGTAACTTTTCCATTCTTCTTTGAACATAAAAATGTGTATGCACACATAAATATTTTACTTTTATATTATACATGCGTAACTTTTTGAAGGGAAACTATGTATTAAGAAAAAGTGTATTGTTCAAAGTTGTTGATCCCTTTGAGAGATTCCGTCATTTTTTATTCTTTGTATCTTGTAAACTTTGGAGTATTATACGTAAATATATGTATGTACACTTGGCGTGTTTTACGCCTTTTTATTCTCCACTTGACTGAAATCCCATGCTGTGTTACAATATGTATTTTTGGACATTATCTATTCTTGTGACCACAAAGGGTGCCTCACTTTGCTTCAACTTGTGTAACTACTGATTGTGAAAGAACAGAGTTTATATGACTCAATGTTCTTATGAACTTATTTTCTGGATAATATATTGACCTTTTACCCTCCCGTGTAAATTTGTGTGAACCTTTAGAAATGAAAATGGGTTTTTTAAGAGAGAACAGAATTGAGAACATACAAGTAATTTACTCCACTTGCAACCGAAAAATAACAAGAGATTGAGACTGATGATGATCAAGATGAGCGTTATTACACTTCTCGTGCCTGTACCTTTTATTCTAGGGAGAAGGTTAAAGATAAACTTTTTTTGATAATGTGATCACCTTCATAGTCATCATCATCACCATCTTCTTCAGCCTCTTTAGAATGATCACACCGTCGTTTTACAGGTGAGTTGAGTTGCGTGCTTCGAAATGGTACTTTACCCAGAGTTCAGTTTTTATTATGCGCTTATATCCTTTTTTTTCTCCAGTATTTTTATGAAGCACGAATAAAAACGTTAAGTGAAATATGAACGCATGCATGAGAACAGGTTTTCTTTAGGTTTTTATTACATCAGGAACGAAGGTAATAATATAGAGACATTGTGAGGAAGGTACAAGTGTTTTCTCACCTTCTAAACAGGCTTGTACAAGACCAATAAAACTCATTCATGACATGAGACCCCTGTAAAAATGTTACGTTCAAGAAAGTAGGAATAAGTAACAGAACAGGAGTACGGATGGCTCATACAAGATGATATTGAGTTACATTCATGATATCATTTCTCAAGAGAACATCACATCATTTGGCTAACCCTACCACTACAACAACGAAATTTTATTCGTGTTCAACTGAGCGCACAGGGAACGGTACAATATTAGACCCGAATTGTGTGCTAAATTGAACTAGATTTTCTGATAAAAATCTATCCATCCATCTATTCTAGCCCACCGATCCATCAGTTTGGCTCATATAAAAATGTTTCTCATAAATAGCTTCGTGCACATCTATACGCATTCTTTTCATTTTTAAAAGAAGATACCACTTTTGTAAACATTGAATAACAGCAGACATGACCCTATGATGATGATGATGATCTTCCATCCTATTTCTTTTTTATAATATGGCAAAAAGGAGGTTCCTAGAATGGATGCAAAAGTGGTTAGAAGAACCACTACAACCACGCAAGAAAAATCAATTTATTAGAAAATCAATGTGCTCTATCTTTTTATACCCATAAAATTCTTTCTAGGTTGATTCAATGTAGAGTCATCATTTTCCTTGGTTGACTCGACGATGCTGCTCCAAGAATAAACAGGTTTGAAAATACCTTTTTTCATTATCACAATACAGATAGAAAAATTCTTTTTATAAAAAAATGGTCGGGAAAAGTAAAAATATTATTGACGTGTATTATATTACACACGCTTCAGCTTTTCTAGCAAGGCCATCCATCTATTCTACTCCACGCAGGTAAAGAGATAATATCGTAACGCAGAAAACCATATTTTGAAATGAATGATCGACTCCCTTGTTTCAGTTTATTTCTTAAAATGCCAAAACCGTCGAGCTTCATTTATATAGGTATTAGAAGCTAGAATACTGATAAGATGTTCTAAGTCGTTCGATAGAATGTTTTATACTAGTCAAGAGATGTATATATTTTTTATTTATAAATTTCTAAAGCTTAAACATCAAGAACTTTATATCTTTTGCCATAAATATAATTTCTCAGAATTCGGTACAGCGTAGCCAGTAGCCACGGCTGAAGTCGCATTGAAAAAGTCACATGTACGCATTGAAAAACTACATTCCATTCACTTCACTCACTCAGTACAAATGTTTGAATCATTTGCTACCTTTTCAAGGAAAACCCCACGCACAACATAACTTCACTTGCTTCTCTGGACAAGTGGAATCCAATAATAGCTAGGCTTAGAGGTTCGTTTCATTCATAATAATAACTCTACTCTCTGGTGGCGGTCGATGTGTACATCGTACAGTTCTTAGTACTTTCCTAAAAAAAAGTGAAGTTCACTACAAAACATAAGCATATAAATTTCATGGTATCATATTCTCAAGTCCACTACGGTGGTGGTGGTGCCTAGTGCCTACAAGACAAGTATGTATTTTTATGCTTTAATAGTCACATTGAATAAAAATATCATATATATCATCAAAATAATAATAGAGAAGAGACCATGTTATAATAACAAAGAAACATAATAATAACAGTACATGCTACTCCTTCCACAACTACTACTGCTGCACAAACAAGGCAAGTGGAAAGAGAATGATAGAAGAATGGTCACTGCCACTAGTGCCACTCTGCCACACACAATATGTATTATTGACCATCGAGCGAAACGATAAACGTACAAACGAAAATATTGAGCATGGATGCGCGATTCCGGAAGATATTCAAGCTCATATAGTCTGCTGCGTCCTAGAAAATTTTGTATAGTATTTGGAGTAGTCCTTCCACTTGTCGTCCAGTCAGCCTAGCCATCATACACACTTACACAGACACACACGTTCACGCTGTGTGTCTGGGTGTGTGTGCGAAAAAAAGGAAAAAAGAAGAGAGCCCTTAAAAATCTCGTCTGATCCTACCCTGCCTACTCACTACTCACGTCGCATATTATTCCGTAATATTCCATAGGGCATTCATAAATTCCTCCTTTTTTTCTTGCAACAGCAGTGGTGGTGCAGTGAATATGTGTGTTTCTGTATCTCGCTTTTTTCTTTCGATGATGTCATGCAACTGACCGTCTTTACTGCTGTTTTTACTCCCGGTTCACCGCATACGTATCTCTACACTATAGTAATTTGCAGTATGCATCATGAAAGAATGGGCTTTCACATTTTCCATTATAGTGCACCATCACAATCATCATCATATCATATATAAGGCTTTCCACTTTCTGCATTTTGGTTTGGTTTCTTTCTTCTTTCATAGCTTTATAATATGTACTGCTTCTTTTACTGCACAAAATGCTTAACCAATAACACTCTTTGTCATTCGTCTTTTTTGCTTCTTCATAAAAGATAGTTTGTCTTTTGAGACTTTCGTCCGTTTCGTTGTTTGGTGGGTTGAGCCAAGAAAGGGGGCGAAAAGCAAGAAACGATGAAGAGCCATCCTAAACCAATAAATTACTATTACTGCTCCTCGTGCAATATAAAGTATTATGGTCATACGTATGTAAGAAGAAGCAGAATAGATGGATGGACAGAGTAACTAAAAACACAATTTTCTCCAAGAGTAGAGAGCTCCAGGGCAATAGTGCTAGCTGCTTCTCTCTCTCTCTTTCTCTTTGAAAAAGTATTATTTCAGTAGTTCCACTGCAGTTTTTGTGAAAAAATGTGGATGTAGTGTAGTGAAAAGGCACTACTTACTTTCCTAGACTTCCATTGAATTAGTGTCTTTTTACAGAGCCATGACCGACAACGTCTATACGTTAATGTGCACTAAAGAAAAGTTCACATAAACATAGGTACACCTACACACACATGTATACAATGCGTTCCAACAAAAATGTTATATAAGCTGTTGAACTTAACTTTTTTACTAGCATCAGGCACTGAAGCTGTGAGTGTAGTTATTAGCAAAAAAAGTACGCTTTACGCTATAATGGTAGCACATTTCGGAAAGCAAGTACCAGTTTACGTACTCTTCTTCGCAGATGATGTTACTTGAAATAAAAGGGGTTACGAAGAAAATAGGTTTGTTTAGCTGAGCAAACTATAACCATTCAGACAGACTTCCAGTACTCTGAGCCAGTCATGAGGATGAACAATTTAAAGTATCATTTTTGAATTGAATGATCATCGCATTAACCCGTATAGCAAAAGTGGTGGTTGTTTCGGTACTAGCAAAAAAAGACGTATGTGCGATTAGTTGAGTGAATGGGACTTGTGTGGTACTGCAGAGCTATAGTGCATGTTTCTTTTAGTTTCTTGACTTGAGACATCCTTATCGTTTTAAAGCTACTATGATGCTAGTTTTAAGATGTATAATAGAATTCTAGAGAAAAAAAATTGCTGGAGGAAAGTAAAGTCGGAACGCAGCCAAACCAAATAAGATCCTGTGTGTTAAGTTATACGCATGGTAGTGGTAAGTAGCCAAAAACTAGGATTTTATTATACACATCAAATGTTTACGAATTTAAGCACTTCTTCACTATACAATGTAGAAAATTTATATATTTTACACATCTTTTCAAACAGCTTAAGTGAATACTATTATTATTTTGGTTGGCGAGTGAGTTGGAGAGAAGGAAAAGAAAAGGAGTGGAAGAAGAGGGGATAATAGATGGGATGGGATGATGAGAACCATGAAATTAAAAAGGAAGTTCCAATTCCAAGATTACCAACTTATTTGAGGAGCTTCCGATGCATCTTCTCTCTTTTTCTTTCTTTCTGCTTCTCTGCCATTCACGCTAGTGCTCACTTTCTTTAGTTTGTTCTTTGCTGATGCTACTCCTACTGATGTGCATCTGGTCTACTAAATACGACTTTGACATGAAATGGTCACGCTGCTGTCTCTTTTATTTCATTGGACTCTTGCCTATTAGTAAAGCTGTTAAGAAGAAGAGCAGGAAACTAGGAAGCATTCTCTTGATATATATGTTCTTTAGGTATACGCATGGCACAAACTTTTCAGAGATTGGTATCACTTTTCCTCCTTTTTTGTCTGGAGCAGAAGAACAGGAGGCCTACCATCACTATCGCATCATCATTAAGTTTTGCAAGTACACGCATTAGTTTAGCAGGAGTATCTAGTGTATTTTAGGAGGTTTCTTGAAAGTAAAAAGGATTTCTGGTGGAGATCAGTGATCGTGTTTTTTTCTGAGAACCTTTCCATTACTCTGGGAATGAGAATTCTTTGCATTCCAAGAATCTATTCATTGAGATAAAGAGGAGTAGAGGAAAGTGGTAGAGAAAATACTACAAGGCTGAGAGGGGGCTTAAAGGATGCAATCATTTGTTTTTCTGTTCAATACTGAAAGAAAAATTGTACGTAAACAATAGTGCATTGGATAGCATACACATATTTGTATTTGTGTAATATGCATATATTTCGGCCTTACGAAACCTTTCTCGCTCTTCTACAATCTTTACAAAATTACGAATAATATTACTACTGAGCATTTACACACACAAGAAGTGCAATGCATTATTATCGTGTTTGTTACTTGCCTTCTATCTCTCTCTCTCTTTTCTCTCTTATAGCAATACTGTTTCTTGTTCTTGATTGAAACCAGTTGAACTTGAGACTGAATGAATTTAATTAGTTTTTCCAAGCCTATCTCTCTCTTTTTTCTCTTTACGAAAAAAACCAAGCAGTTGAATACACACAGTATCTCCATCAAAGCCTGAATGCATGACTATTTCCAAAACTTTGCCTTTCAAGTAGATACACAATTTTATTCCAGGCGAATCCAGAAAGAAACAAGAAGCAATTAGTTTTATTCACTCACTCAGATCTTCATCTATACTATACCATCTAAGGCTATGCTTTGGAAAATTACATTTTTTGCACTATGATTGGTATGTAGGCATATATATAATTGCATAGAAAAACTAACTTTAGTTTTTTTGCACTTTTCTCTTCTGCAGGCTATTTTCTTAAATAGAACTTATATCTCCTCTAAAGAAATGTAAGATAGTTCGAAAAAACTGGAACAGGAAGCACCACCAAAAGCAATTTCCTTCCTAGGAAAAAATAATTGAGGAGCAGCATTTCTATTCAAAGTATTCAGAATATCAGCACAAACGAACGTACAGACACACACCTACACACTCCCAATAAGATAGAACTTCCATCGAATACAGAGTAGCCAGTTCCCTATCCCACACTACCATCATCATCCATACATTAGCAGCTATTTTACCTTTTGCTTGTACAATATGCCATCTTCATCACCATCATCGCTTCTGTCTATTTCAATAGTATACACAAACATAATATGCACAAAGGTATTACACACTGCAGCAATATGTTACATTGCCTAGATTTCTTTTCAGTTAGCAGAAATTGGCCAGTAGTAGAGAAAAAAAGAAAGAAAGCCACAAGATTTATCGCGCATTGCATCCACACTTCTTTTTTTATTCTTGATTCTTCTTCCTATTCACTACTAAACTAGTTCGCAGTAGAATCTCAAACAGTTTTCTTTCTATTTCTCCGAAAACTAACCAAACGAAATCGGCCACACGGCGGCGGCACACAAGCATAGATAAAAAATAACTTTTTGGCTTTTGCTGGATATAATTTTTGGCTCGTTGAGTATTGTAACAAGTTGAACTTTGCAACAATAGTAAAAAACCGAAGAATAAAGAAGCCGCTCCTCTTTGCTACTATCAACACTCAACACCACCACCACTATCGCCATTGCCACCGCCCAAAGCCTAAACTTTTATACGACCAATTGAATAAATATACATACATACACTTTACACGATAGCTACATATTTTATGTAAAGCCCACACCTTCCTTCCGTTTTTATACTTTCTTTCGGTTTTCTTCTTGTGGCTATTTAATTTGACCTAGTTTTCGTTTGTTGAATGTAAAATTTTATGGAGAAGATTTTTTTCTATGCGTTGGGCTTTCCTTACACACGACATAAAATGGCATTTTTCTTACTAGCCGATATGCAGCATACCACTGAATTATATTTTTTGTTTGGTGCGCTCTTATACGGTATTGTATTGACGATAGTGAAGATGAAATTTAAAATTGCAAATAGTTTGAGTATACGAATATATATGCCACTACACAACAAAAATTTGGGGCCTTTAGACTAAGTCGCATATTTTCAGTAAAGTGTGGTACCATTACCACACTTTTACTTTTTCTCTCTTACGTGAGTTTCTTTGTCGTTCCCGTCTTACCGTTGGTAGGTTTTAGTCTGAAAACATCTTTAAAGTGTCAAAAATGGTAAAAAGTGGATGACAGCCAAAAGCAGCTTATCGAGATGATCACCATGTCAGTTTTGGCATTTAACAAGAAAACACTTTCTTCTTCGGCTGTACATGAACATTCTCATCATAATCTTGAATCTATGATGTGTAAAATGGAACTAAACTATGTATAGAATATTATTTTGTTGACTCCAATTCACTCGACCATCATGCTAAATAGTACGTACTACGTACTGTGGGAAATTGACATTTTGTGATAAACATCCGTCGTCGACGACACCATTTTACGTACCTCACTGCCACAACATAATAACGAACGACGAATATAAAAGTCAAAATTTAGAATTTTCATTTTCACGAAGTGTCATTTCAAAAAGTGTACTCGTTGCATCATTTATATTCCAATACCAAGAGAAAGATGCTAGACAAGGTAAAAACTAATTTCATTTTCTTATCTATAGAGAAAATACAGATACCTTTACTCTTTTGTATCTTTAACCATTTATTCGAATAAATAGTTTAACATGAGTATCACATGGTCATCTATAAATACATGCAAATATACATAGTAAAATGTAAACGATTTTACACCACCACATCCTATTCTGCTAATGTTTAAGCCGGTGATACAGCACGTTTTCCAAAATGTAACCGAGAAAACAAGTCGAAAGAATACTAACTGCCAGTAGTTTTCACCTATTTTACTTTCTGGATATGTAAAAGTATGTACCTATGCATAAAGCAACTTGAAAAACTCGTAGTTTTGCTACACACGGTGGCGATTTCGTGATTTTGGGATATTCATCCAATAAAACTTGCAATCACCATCATGATCATCGTCATTGGTTTGTATTCTAATAGGGTCTTTTACACTTGAAAAAATTGCAGTTCTGTGCTATGAGTGGTGTACGTTGGTGTGTACACGCTCATCCAATCCAATTACTCCCATTCATTTGCCAATTGCATTTCATTGTATTGCATACAAAAATGTTGTACAACGGATAATGGCACGTTTTCGTTATTTTGTGCGTTTTTATTGCCCACAAAAGACCCACAGAAGCAAAAGTTTACTGTGACATGCAAGCAGGCAAACTAACGAAAAAAATAGGGAAACAAACAATAGATTGCCACTTTACTACACAACACACCCACTATAAATGTTAGAATACCAAGAAACCTTGATAGTATCATCATCGCATCGCCACCGTTGCGAACTTTATGTGGGTGGTTGTAATAGATGCGTTCGAAGATATTACTTTTTGGTGTAATAACGAACATTGCTACAGGCTGAAAATCATAAATACAGTAACTAAGTAAACGATGTGTCGTGTAATGTACAATAACGACAAACGATGTATAATATGCTGGTGTGTGTTTTTGTGGTTGTTTGCCTGCCTACACGACTTTTTAATGCTAGCCTAGAGGCCCACAGTATAATTTTTATTGGAAAAAACTGTCACAAAGCACTCTCTAAAATTGAAATGGTTTTAAAGAGCTGATGTCAGAATTTACAATGTATGCATACAAATTTACATACACTCACGCGTGTTGATTATTAGGTACGAACAGAATTATTAGAGGAAAACGCGTTAAAGCTATTTCACAATGACAGACAAATGAATATTATTTCTTTCTATGAAAAGGGTATAACAATTTAGATTCTTAGGAAAGTATTCATATTTTCTAGATTAAAAGACATTTCACTTTTGTATTTTTTATTCTTGTTGCTGCATTGTTCGCCGTAAAACATCAAATTTATAAGAATATTTTTTTTGGATGGATTTAACAAGAAAAACATGAGCTTTTTTAACGTATTTCATTTGCATGCGAAAATATATTCGTATACTGGATTTTTATGTGTAACAAAGATAGAGTAAAAAAGCCATGAAATGTGTATCTTCCTTTCCTATAAACTCTCATGAGTACATTGAGTTTATGCAAGATACATATATTTTAATATTTTTTGTTTTTAAATGTCCTGTTGTATGTCAATGTAATAAAACATCTCTGCACTGGAATCTCTCGAATAAGTATATAGCAAATACCGTAAAGTAGTCTTTTACTTCCTCAGAGGACCACATGAACGAGCAAATCATTTTACAAAACAATTCCCACAGCATGCGAAAAGTATCACACTCATTTTTACATTTAAATTGTATGAAAAACCAAGTCGTATAGAAAAAAGTAAACAACTTTTTATGCAAATTTTTCCCCATATCGCGCTGTTGTTGTCTGCTTAGCTTTTTAGTCTTTTATGTATTGGATCTATTGGAGAGTGCATATTGTATGTCCTCTTATCATTTAGGCACATACCACAACGCATAGGTAGATTTAAATATTTTTATGTTTTTGTCTACATCTCTCTCTCTCTCCTCAACAATAAGTAAAACGGGCTTACATTAACTCCGACAAGGATAATACGCACAATAAACATTCCTAAACAAGCCAAACCAACACAGGCAGGGAGCAAGCAGTACTGGAGAGACCGAAGAGAAAAAACTTTTGAGCCAGTAAACAAGAAGCGTATTTTTTTCTCTTTTTGAGTCACATATTATTTCCCTATAGCCCTCTCCTCTGCTCTCTTTCCCCTTTCATTCCTTATTGCAAAAACAAAAACGAGCCATAATCCTAGGGATTACGATTTGGAATATGGGGCACAAAATAAACTACTGCTGCTGGTAGAGGTTGTAGCAGTATCACAAGAAAAAGTAACAACAAAAGCAACAAAACATATTATGTGTCTGGGAGGGAGTTTCACAGTGGCAGAGGAAAAGAGTTGAGAGAAGAGAGCTTCTAGTGAAATTCACAGTGGAGTTGGATAAAACAGGAAGGAAAGCGGAACTAAAAATGGAATGCAGTAAGCGGACTGTAACTAAATATATGTATATTTGTATATACATAACTGAAGTATGAAGTAGCAGAAATAGTTTTAGAGGATATTGTACTTTCCTCAGGTCTGTCAGTACACAGAGAAGTAAAAACTTACGTATTATAAATATTTGTGATAGTAGAAAACACGAGAAAGTATGCGAAATATCTAAAAAAAAACAGTTGTTGAAGTAGAATGGAAATGTTTGTTCAAAAAATTGTACTACTGATACCTCTTCATGTGGACAACTAAAAGGTATAGGGAAATAGTTTCTATATTTAGAAGGAAAAAAATATAATTTTTAAAATGAAATGAAATCAAAAAAATATATATCCTGCACTAACAATAATAATGTATGGTAGCATTGGAGGTAAAAGTATCTGCAATGTAGTAATTGTACTGACCAGCACGAGTAAACTGTTGGACAAATAGCAGAACCATAACAAACACCACCACGTCAGCACATTTAGAAATTGGCAAGTCAAAGTACCTGGACTAGAACGGTCTCTTTTAGATGAGAATGAGAAGCCCACCATCTTTTGGTAGTGTTTATTCACATACTTTGTAAATGTGAAAAACACTAAAAATGGAAGAAAAGAAGAATGTATTGAGAAAGGTAAAGTATCATGATTGCTGTTATGCGGAAAGGAATAACATATTACATTTGTTATAAACCTTATATGTTTATGATCATAACACTTTAGTATTATTATGTCAGTACACGCATCAATACTAGGAAAAGCTGTAAACACCTTGAAATGTTGGTTTAGTGGTTTAGTTTTTAGTGAATTTTCTACGAGAGTATAGTAAACATTGCTATGGCTATATACCTACGCGTACAAATAACAATACTTTCATATCACTGCTTACTTTTCAGTTTGTTCACTTGATACATGTGTACACATGTAACTTTAAATGTAATATATTATGCACATATTCTACCAGGTAGTGGGGGAGTCGTTTTACTACGAGAGAAAAAAAGAAGAGTTCACATGAACCTTGGAATTATGTATCGCGTAAACTTATATTTATGTTAGACGAATGTATACATTTTAGATTGAATCCGACAAGGCAGAGGCTAGGCAAAGAGTAATGCAGTCATAATTCACCTGAGTAACCGACAACAGCGGTGGTCCCACGAGAACTAAAAACTCTACTCGTAAATCTTGAGGGGAAAACACCGAGAAATTATGTTACCCATACAAAGTTACACAGAGCGATAATGTCTCGTAAAGATGCATAGGTATATGCAATATTATGTACATCTTATGAAAACTTGTATATTTTGCTGGAGGAGAGTTGAGAGCTATCGCGAGAAACATAAAGTCCACCTAGTTGGAATTCGGAATGCAATATATATGTATATATTTAAGGAATTGTGGGAAAAACTTTCGTTTAACAGTTATTACTGCTTTGCCATATATTGCTACAGGTAAGGTAAGGAATATGTCGAGTAACGGAACATTTTCCCACCTCTTTTATTGTGCAGTTCAGGTCAACGCAATAGAACAGCTCCATATGGTTTTACTAAAAGTTCTTATTCAATTGGACTCCTTTCTCGCATTTTATTTACAACCAATTTACATCTAGTCCAAGGAAGAACTCAATAGCAGCACAACATGATGAAATAAATAAATTGCTGGCTTTCAAGCAATTTAGATTTTCCAGTAAAAGTATATTTAGTAAATAGACATTAGGAGAGGCATACGTAATGAATCCGTTACGATATGGGTCATGAACAAGTTCAGAAAGAATTATGAGTGTATCCCGTCAATCGTGACGGTGATACCTGGAAAGGCTGTGAAATTGAGCCATTGAAGAAGTTGTATAACTACTTCAAAAGTTACGAAATACTTACATCATCCAACTTAGATCAAGGCTATATGGTGTTTAACTGTGAAATTTGAGAAAGAAGCTTTGAGATGCCATACTTCAATTGAGTGGGTTTATTTGTTGATTTATAAGATTTTAAGTTAACGCTGAAACAAAGTAATGTAATAAAGCCACCATTTCTTAATCTTGTGTGTTCTTTTTATATTAAATGCTTGAATATATACTAATGCATACGTAATTTTGAAATTCATAACGAAATATATAATACTAATAGATTAACCTTCAGAGTTTAGCTATGTGGTTTATTTTTTTGATGGTCTTATTAGGCGCTGATCTATCGTCTTGATCTAATTTTTTTTTTGATAAAGCATCTAAATGTACTCTTCTTTAGTACTATTGTCAGTAGCTCGTATCTTACGATTAGACGCATTCGTAGATTCAAAAAAGCATAATCCAACAGAGTTGATAAATCTGCATAAATGATTACACCGTTTCTTATTCATGGAAATGCAGAAATGAGTGGGTTGCACTATGGAATGCCTTCCAGTTCGAAAAACTTAACCGCATCTCTGAATTAAGCACTTCATATTCATATTTCCTCCATTTAAAAAAGTTAGTCGAAGTGAACAGTTACTTCTACAAACCAGCGCAGCCACACAAACTTATTCTACGACAAACAACTTGCATGACAAAGATAAAATTAAAGAACTGATTTCAGTGTCATTAGAATTTCATGTACTTTCGCTTGGAGTTTCAACCGCGATATCAAAACCTTGTATAAATTACTGTATTTCTCCACGTGCAAGTAACATAACCAATGTTTTAAATTGTACCACATCATAATGAAAACTAATAAATTTACATTTGTTTTCCTGGCTGTATAGTGGCAGTTGTTTAACTTATGGCCCCTTTTACCTTGCCATGATGCCGCAAAAGCATAATTAGAGCGTGCTTCACAATAATAAAGCTGTTTTTGCTTTCGCTGGGCTGTGATCTCTGTAACATTTACTTAAACCTGTAAGTTAAGTAGAACAGCGTTTCGTGTGAAATGTAAAGTTCAAAGCTATGAAATGATAAAATGTCCACACATAATTCAATGAAATGCGTGTTTTTCATTGCAAATGTACTGACTCTACTTCTTCAGTGCTCATTTTGCTCATCAATTTTCATAGCACGGCGTGCC
Source organism: Entomobrya cf. arborea Gr-Col-00668 (assembly GCA_034699025.1). Lineage (NCBI taxonomy): Eukaryota > Metazoa > Arthropoda > Collembola > Entomobryomorpha > Entomobryidae > Entomobrya > Entomobrya cf. arborea Gr-Col-00668. Next base: position 18,006 of record JAQIWN010000920.1, read on the forward strand.
CTTTGATCTTCAATTGCTTGGAGAAGAGAGAGAGAGTGCTCTTTGATTATTTAAGAGTTTTGAAAAAGCACGACTATATACATAGACGCTTTAATAAACTTTAAACTTTACATTTCATGATTCTTGTTGTGACGTGCAAGAGGCATGCCTGCTTGCCTACACTGTCAAACTGAAAATGCTACAGAAACTTAAAACTTAATTAATACACATATTGCTGTCATGCAATTCTACTTCATACAAAAAAGCTAATGAAGATGTTTTTGAAATCATTGAAACGTAAAAGGAATTTTAAAATCAATATTACCAACCCACTTAGCTAAAACATCTTTTTACAGACTGTCAAAGAAGTTGAATGCATACAAAACAAGCGGCACGGAAAATTATGCTAAAATTCAGTCGGTGTAAACTTTTCTAGAGCCGTTTCCATTTTCAAAGTTCATTATTTAAACGACTACGCAACACTCACATCAGTGAATTTTCTAAACTAACCCTAAAACTCCTTTTATGCACTTTTCTCTAAAAAACCGTGCTTCCTCGACACTTTTCTCAGCCAAAAATGGAAATTTTATAAATAAAAAAGAGGATAAGTGCAAAGTAGCATTCTCCATAGCCAAAGATAGTTGTGGTAAATACTGTCGTGTGGAATTTTAAAATGCTTTCAATTTCCATTTACATTTTACTTGGTTCCTTCCTCCTTTCAGTCAGACAGAGCTCACTACTCACTACCGAGAAGAGTTCCGTCTTGTGATGGAAAATGGGTTTGGCATAGATATGCCATTCCGTCGTCAGTGTCACTTGCGAGTCAAACATTTTTCATGTATTTTTTAACTAAAATAGCAGCATTTTTTTTACTGAGGCATACCTACACCCACAATACCTCAAAAAGAAATTGTATTGAAAATCTGACATTGACATCTACATCAAGCTTGGTAGCAACATCCGGGAAAGACATTGACATCAACATTAGAACATTTGATGTTATACTGATACCCAAAGTTTTAGAAGGAAAGCTACCAAAGCAGAAAACAGTTTCGTATGAAACATGAAAGGTGAATGGTTCCATGTTCATAAGTAGAATCTATACTGTTTGTCGTAAAATAATAAAAGGAGTAACTGAACCAGATGACGACGATGATGGTCTTTAACAAAATACGTGCATTGTAATAACTGGGATTCTTTTTATGCGTACCTACCATCTTCTTCTTTACACTTTATACATACTATACTGTTTTTATCCCACATTTTTCTTTGAATAATTCAACATGAAGATGCTTCCTCATGTGCCTTTTTACATAATACCTTCATACGCTTTTATATTGTTCAGTCGGAACAGAATTTTTCAACAAAAGGATTATGTTCTACGTGAGGTAGTAAGATGCACAGAGTGCGTATAGTTTTAGTATGTATAATGTAATGGAAAACTTTTATTTGGAGATGTAAAAGGGCAACTATCTTTATCTGGAGACAGTCACTTGAATAGATTATCAATACGGCATCTTTTTTAATCCGTTTTGATTCCTTGAATGGGAAGAATACTTTCAATAATATCGAGTATCCCATCAGAAATCTGGGATCATAACATTATGAATGTTATGTTGGCTTACTAGTGTAAGTTAATTTGAAACCTAGTCACGCGTTTACATCAACAACTGCAACAACCAGCAAGCAAACAGAAGATTGGATTTTCATCTCTACATAAAATAGGATTACATAACATAAAATTACGTCGAGCTACCTGTGTACCGTGTACCACTGAAGTTGTGAGTACTGAGCTTAAAAGGAAAACATTTTTTTTGCCTTTTTGGTATCATATTTTATTTAAAGCGGCAACCTATGCGACATTCAGAAAAATCGGATGATCATAATATTGATTCTCTTCTTCCAAAGAAAATCTTTTCTATTCAGATTATCACAGATTCATAAGATTAAACAATTTTCTTTACAGACTCATGTTAAAGAAGTAGACATAACCGTACAACATGGTTCTTTTAGGAAAGCTCATAAAAGGAAAAAAATGGAGCATACTAAAACATTTTAGACTTTGTACTTTTGAATATCAAACGACATATCTTATCGGACTTTAAAGGAAATCTGAGCGTGTACGAACGAACACATTCATAAATCCATATAATGCCTATGCCAAACACTCACGTAGCAGGTGTGAATCTGATGTCGCGGCACGTCACAACAACATCACAGACCTACCCTCACGTCTGCATTGCATTTCTTCAGGAACTGACTATTAGATAATAAAAGTTCGATTTGTTCAAGTTGGAATGTAAGGAACTGGGGCAAAGAAACATAAAAGAACTCTCAGTATGTTAAACCGTTTTTCACCTATCTTACTGGATGATCAAACCAAACCCAACTGCCAAGCAAACATGACATCAGGTAAACATGTTCAAATGTAAGTCGTTTATTGTTGTAAAAGAAAGAGAAATATGCATCTATTGTATGAAAAATGAAAGAAGAGTATAAACTCTCACTGCACTATAATGTGTGTGTCTTGTCCAACATGGTTAATACATCATATATATGACATAATTTCAAAAGAGAGAGAAAAAAGTTGATTCCATTATTATTGATCGTAGACAAAGATATAAAAGCGTTACGTTTAACCTTTCGTTTCACTGCATTGTCAGAAAATGTCAAATCTTTGAGAAATGCTATTAGTCATTCAACGCCACCATCATCATATCATCAACATCAAAAACCCCATCCAAACGTAAAGCGATGTCATGTCAGTTAAGTTCACTGTTGATGTCGTGTCCCAGTGCCAGTATAGTAGCGAGAGAGAAGATAGAGGTATAACGGGAAAAAAATCATCAATATCAAATAATAATGATAAACGAGCACAGGGAACGTATTTTCTGCATCGGTCATCTATCCTTGGTAAAAAAAATGTATAGAAATATAGAATAAGAATGTTTGATATTAATCCGAAAATATTATACATGTGCATAGGTATTTTTATAAGTTAGACTCACTACTCACATCGAAAGTTTATGTAACCTGGAGGGAGGTTTGACTGCCTCAGTGGTGTTATTATTCAACTGTCTTTCATACTTACACTTTCTACCAGAAAAAATGCAATATGAGATGCTTTCTTCTATTTTTTATGTTCTGTTTTTGACGTGCGTGCATTTCTGGAACATGTCTGTGCACCTATGTATAATTTCGTTCACATAGCATATTCTTACCTTCTTCCGTCTATTCACGAATGTACATTCATCATGAAACCGTCACAACATTAAATTTTTTCTCTTATTTTCTGGTCGCTGGCATACGAAACCAACCGGTGTATATATGTACATACATCATGTAACTTTAGTACGAAAGTTTTAATTTAATCACGTACATACAATATCAAAGACCAGAAAAGTCATCATCATCAACATTGCTGACTGTAATGTTTGCAGTCGGCTTGCCTCTGGCTGTACAAGGGTTCTCCCTGTCTGTTTTTCTGTCCCCGCGTCTACCACAACACGAAAATTAATCCTCTTTAATGTGAGCAACTAATCAAGAGTGGCACTTTTAATTTTTTGATAGACCACACCGTCTGGCATGTCCCATCAACAAAAACAACAAGAGGAAAAAAAAAAAAAAAAAAAAAAACTTTTGTTGCGCGAGTTGGTAGACCATTTTCTCCATTTTAATTTTATTGTTGTACTAAACATGAGAATGTCTGTAGCCGTAGGTCTGGCTGGCAAAAAAAGCTCAAATCTTTTATCATTTTGAGATCCATGCATTTCATCCAAGTTGGTGCAAAACGTAAATGACAGAATATATGGATGGACGTAATATGGATGTATTTCCAGGTTTTTTGTATAATAATTTTTACATATAAAACTGGTCACTAGTTTCATCGAACGAAGGCATAAAATACATGGCTATATTTTTAAACTATCTGAATGTGAATGAGAAATCTACGCACTAGCGTCGCCGTAGTCATCAAAGCCAGGGCAAATTGAAAAGACTTTTATACGTTTCATTTGATTTCATTAGCACATCATGAAGGAAGTGCAATAAATAACCTGTTAATTACCACACGCAGCTAACAACATCCCGCCTGGCGACACCGTCGACAATCAAAGATAAATGTGTCTACTGTTCCCTGTTTTATTCTCCATCTAACAACATCTCCCACACACCACTCCCTATTATTTACACGGGGTACGCATGATTATATTACTGTTGTGATTGCGGTGGCAAAGGATTTATGCAATGCTGTTACCAGGAATTCATCAACAACAGGAAAATTCCAAATCATCCTTCCGTTCCACAGCATTTCATAAAACAAAAAACACATACGTACGACGATGAATGTATGCTCATGTAACGGATTGAATAAAGTAATATAAATTGCCATCGCACACCAATGACAACACGATATAACTACCTTCATACCACTAAAACAATAATAACACTGGTGGTGGACTGCTAAAATGAATGTATGTGTCCACAAGGGATTCACTTCTTACTAATTACCAGTTTACAGGGTTGACAATTAAAGCTCAAAAAGTGGCCGTTGTTAACGATGTCTATGATGTGCGTATATGCACTTATGGTGGTGAACAGACAAGTAGAGATGACACGAACGTTTTAAGTATTTAAGTCTTTATGTTGTATTGTCTGTTGATTTAATAAATCTGCTGCTGTCATTGCATTTCCACATGCTAAATACTATAATGATAATTTCTCCACAGAAATATATGAATGTTTTGTGTGTACATAAATACGACAAGTCCACTGCATATGAACAGTATTGAAATTCACAGAGGATGAGAGACGGATTATTTTGCTCTTTTTGGTTTCAAATGAATAATGCCGAGAAAACAAATGCGCCACTCCCTCGTTCCCTTTGACGAGGGAGAAGGAAAGACTACAAATGACATAAATACTCATTACAATCTCCGTCCATAATCCAAATGATAAACTGAAAATCTCTAAAGTCCAAATCTCCATGCATTAGCATCTTCCCTCCCATGATGTCATCACCATCATCATCATTACTGTTACTTTGAAGTAAAACAGAGAAGCATTTTATGCGTATTGAAATTCAGTGTCAGTTGAAAAACTTATTGATAATTTAGGGGCTTTGCTTTGTAGTGCAACACATGACTAATTTGTAGACTTATCTTTACAATCCCCTCTTTGTTTACTATTTGCAACAAAATGGACACCGAGAAGTACATGAATACCTTAAAGTATGAATGGTTGTAGTTGAATACAGCACGCAAATGTCAACAGAATGGTTGACAAACGGGGGTTCTGAATACGACTAGCAACTCCAATAAATTTTCATTTTGTAGGTGCATCTTGCTAGCAATAGCGAGTAGGGCAATAAACGTGTTGGTGTTTGCGATGCCTGCAGTGGTCTGCGGTGTTGATTTTTGTTGGCAGTGTGTTTGAACATGAACATTTGCAATGACACAACAACACCGGCGGGGTCCTCAACAAAATTATGTTGTATCAGATTGATTTCCGTTTGTGAAATATACCTGTATTGCAAACAACCACGACTCCACTATAGTAAACGATACCATGCTGTTATAGTTTATGTATACCTTTGAGTGTGGCTTTATACTTTGTACAAATAAATATCATGTAGCTGGTTGATAGTTTTGACTGACTCAACTCAAATTTTCAATCCAATTAAAGTGGCAATGGACGCTTTCGCAAGAAAGGTGAACGTACGCTTTCACCTTAAAACAGGACATTTTTTCTGTTTGAAAATTTGCAGAAATTTTAGCACATGCTGAAGCTGATGACCGAGTGTTGTATATTATGCATTAGGTACTTATCCTTTGGCGCCACAAATTTTTCCGCACATTATGGCATAAGTATTGCTATATTATGCAGACAGAGTTAGAAATGTATAATATGTAAAACTTACACAGAAACATTGACTTTCGTTGAAGCGTAAAATGTTGCATGGTTAGTGAACAAACATGTTATATATACAGTAGTTTTTAGCATGCATGCATATTAAACAAGCTGTCTATCACCAGACTGCATGTAAAGTGTTACTTCTCTTTTGTACATTTGGTGTATCTAAATAAATTCTGGGGGAATCCAGTTGATTTCACCAGAAAAAAAAGGTTTCACTATTTGTCAACAGCTAAGCACGGTGACGCCAAAAAAAAACCACAGAAATGTACATAGACATGGACAGATGGTAAATTTGTGACAAGAACATGTTTACCCTTATGCATATCTCTATTGATCCTGAAAAATATAACCATAGAAAATATATATACGTAGGTGAATTATGTACTTAGAGAGTTTTAGTAGTTTACAGAATGTTTACTCATGTGATAAATGTGGGATAATTTGCCGGGAAATGAGGCAGTCTATATATCTCTCTGGTATTTGTTGACGTTAAAAGGGTGATAGAAATTGATGAGCTGTTGAGCAGAGATTGTCTTGTTTTCTGTTACTCCTGCTCATCAAATAGTTTAGCTAAACCCTTCTTGTTCAACAAAAACATTTTTACATAAGATTATCTCTACAAACTTGCAAACGCCAACATTAAATAAATGGGTATACTTTTCCAAATAAATTTTTGTAGGAATTAGAAATTTCCTGTAGATTTTTTCTCTCCTTGTCTGGAACAAGAGATTCATCAACAGCTATTCTGTCAAGTCTCAACTTCCACGCTGAAATTCATGAGTCCACCCAGAAATCCAGCGGACCATACAAAAACGACAGCCATTGTCATCAAAATCATCAAACTGAAGTACTGCAACTACCATCATCACATCACCAACCAAACCAATACACAATAGCACAATCATTCTCTCACGAAGTCACATTATTAAGACACACGACACATCTCATAAAAACCAAAACCCTTTCATTTCACCTCATTAATTTTAAATAAAACAGGTAAACCTGTGGTTAGATAAGTGCCAGATGGGAACATAGTATGAAAGTTATGAGCCGGCTTCG
>JAQIWN010000921.1:0-24953 GCA_034699025.1 Entomobrya cf. arborea Gr-Col-00668
TATTTAAACTTTGTGACCACCTATCTAACATTCAAGTTGCTATTTGGTTGCCCATTATGCTTTATGGCTTCCTTACTAATTATCTTCATTTCAAAAGGCTTGATAATGAGCAACAGGTATCTTTTGGTTCGTTTTCCGCAACTGGAAGCCGTTATGATGAAGTACTTATAACGCTCGAAAATGCGTGTGCTTGTCAATGGAATTATGTTTCTGGCTATGTTGTACACGAGAAAGCTTAGGCTTTTTACGTTTATTTACTCTTTTCACCTGATAAACACTTAATGTACATTAGTAGCTTGTTATTTTGGGAACAAGTTTTTTGTTTGATACGACTTTGTACAGATTTGTTCGAATTGTCTGTAATTCTTTTTATGCAGATCACAATAACAATATAAGTATTAGGAAAAATCGTCTTTTTAATAAGCGTTTTAGAGGCACATACAGGTATTTATCTATGATATTTATACTTTATTATGCCATAGTTTGTAAGAAGTAATCTCATTTATCACTGAATTTTAATAAATAGTAAAAAATATGTTAAGACTTTCCTTTCTTCACTGTTTCCAGTCATTTTATTGTGACACTTTAATAATTTGTTTTGTTGAACATAGAAACATATCGAAACATAGAAAGTTCAGAAATATTTGTAAATCAATTGGAAATGCTGGATAAAAAAGTTTGTTGTAAATGTTTCTTGTATGTAAGTTAACTATTTTAATTTTTTACCGTAGTCATCGCTAAGCAAGTGTTTATCCTTTCCATTTTTTAAACTAAGGTACACTAACGATTATTTCTGAGCTTAATTGGAATCATTTTTGGCTTAGATTTAGACTGATTCTAGTCACAATCATACCAAAGTAACAAGAAAAAGGGATCAGAGCTTTCTGTTTATTAGTACTAAAACAAAATTACAATTAAACAAAAAATGAAACAATTTCCATTACAGCATCCGTTAGGCTTACAGTCAACCAGAGAATATAAACGGGTGGAGAGATTGGCTTTCTGCTTAAACTCTCTGGAACAGGTAGGACACTTGTGACGTGAATTATCGTGTTGTTTAGGTGAACTTGCAATTGAAATACTTTGGTGAAAAATCTTTTTTCTTCTTCCAGGGCATTTAAATAATATTTTTCTTTGATTCAGTCTAACTGAAAATCGAAATTATTTACTAAAAAAATACTGCAAATATTTTCATTTAAACTATTGGTGAACCTAAATAAATAGAAAATTTTACAAATGCTTCTGTATACGGGTTTCTGCTAAAACCATATTTTCCAAAACAAGTCAAAAATCTAGTTTTTTATCTTGAGTTACGTCGTGCAAATTCAAATTGTACATTGTTGATAATTCCTTGCAGCAATACTTACAGGGAAAAGATTTAAAAAATGTTACTACATGTTTTATTTACCGCAAAAATGTTTTAAATTGTCAATTCGGTTCAATTTTGTGAAACTATTTCTGTGTAGCCTTGTGGAACTGATTCCATATTATTTAAGCTACGAACGGTAATTGTTTGTTTGATACTCAAATAAGTTTGAAGGTGGTATATGCCCTGGTTTGCAATGATTAACGATACGTCAACTTTGGCTAGAGCTTAAGAAATTAGAAGTGAGTGGACAATGCAATATGTTTATACAAATTTTTGAATGTTGGGGCGGTGTGAGGATGTATGAGGCGAACAACTTCTGTTTCCGGGAAAGTAGATTAATGAGGAGTAATGCATCCTTTCGGTTTGTGAAACTCTTACCGATAATATTGTGAAAGAGAAGGTGATAAAATTTTCACGTCAAAATGTTTTCTATTCTTTAAAAATACAGTTGTCCTAATCAGAAGAGCGATAAAAATAAGTTTGATGAAAGAATAAAGCAAACGTTTAGTATTAGAACTGGCAGCTAGATTAGAATCAGAATGGCAATCTTATTAGACCTTGCCTTATTTTAAAGTTGAATAATGAAAAAATAAATCATATTGTAATTATACCGTATTTTTTATTTTACCAAGCAATAAATTAAAGTTATGGAATCTTTTCATCTTACAGTTTCGTTCGCATTTCTAACAGCAAAAATTTAAGAAATCTTGCTACTTTTAAGTTGTCAGGTACTTAATTTTGGATAGTATTTGGTTATTGTATAATTATAAATGCTTTATCTATGGATCAAGATTTTTCTTTCTGTATTTTAACACAAAAAATTGATTTAACTCGTTAGATTATCATTACACCACCAGTAAAATTTTTCTTATTATTATCATTAAATATATTTTGCCCATAATCCATGTAAAGTTAAAATATTAAAAACGACGCAAAATAAATGAGCCAGTTTTTAGAAATTTGTACAGGATCAGAAATGTTAGAAATGATCAAAATGGATTGGCAGTTTCCTACTCGAAAACATTTCAGTTTGTGAGTTTCCTGACCAAAATGTTATTCGATGTAATGACAGGTTTTCACCAAAACATTTTCATTCCCAAAAGTTATTATGTAAAGTACTACAGAAAAAACTTTGTTCCTCTTAAGTAATAATTGAAACGTTCATTATGACACCTGCCTGGATACAGAGCAGAAACATTTTTGAGAAATAATTTTGTATGGAAGAACAGTTTGTCTGTCGTTTTATCAACTAAAATACAAAGTATTTAACTTTACAAAGCTTTAGTTTCATGGAGCCGTTTTGAATATCAAATATTTTTACTTGACAACCAAAATGCAGGCCGGTATCATAATAAGCGTTTCAATTACAATGTCTTGTACCTCTTTTTATACATTGAAGAGATTGTAAATTATTTTACTGTTCTCTTGGCTACTTTTCCTATTTAGCCAATTTAGGGATTTGCACGAAATTCCACTAAAATAGTTGAACATAAAGAAAAAATGGTCATAATGTCTACCGAATTCAGTTTTCCTTGCTTGGTCCAAGTTTCTTTAATATTTTTTTTCGGTCACCTACCGATATCGGTGGTTGCAAAAATATATTGAAAAAAATCGTAGTTTGTTTCACAAAAAAACGCACGCATGCAACACATTTCTAATGAGCACGACTATTTTTGTCACCTGAGTGAAGATTTTTAGCTTTTTCGAATGAATTTCTAATTTTCCGATTTTTTGGTCAATGAAAAAAAAAGATAAGAAATCACAATTTATTTAAAATGAAATGTGTCTCTATAAAAAGTACCAAAAAATTGTATGGTGGAAGACATTTTGTGGGAATGAATTTATTCCGGGCAATAAAATAATAAAATCAGAAACACGAGCTTTTTGTTAAAACACATTCAACTTTGAATTGAAGGTTTGAAAATGGTAACATGCTTTAAGTGTCAAGTTAAAATAACGATTATCACAAAAAATCAACTGATTTACTGATGGTTTTAATAATTCTCGGAGATAAAACAACGAACAAAATAGGCAAAAAAAGGTACTGGTTGGTTTTGGGAAGTCTGTTGGTAATCAAGAAAATCGAAACATAATGACTAGGGAAAAAATGCATCTCAATATATTGTTGAAAAATATTACATGGTCTTTAAAGTTATTTGTTTTTTTTGGATTTTGCACTTTTTTTCCCCTTATAGCCAAGTATCTTCGTTTCAAACAGTTAAATGATCGACTAGAGATATATTCAGGTACGTTACCTCCGCAACTGGAAGTTGATACTCTGAAGTAATTGTTACACCCAAAAACATTTGCGTAGCATTGAAAAATTGCTTCTGCCTATGTTTTCTAAGAGAAGTTCCAAGCTAAATTACAACAACCAGAGCAGTAATATTTTTCTGTTGTAGGAAACATTTTTTAAGGAAAGAAGGTCATTAAACAACAAAACTTATCATGGACACCGTACTTTTCCTAGCCGTTTTATTGGTAGAGCATCCTTAATTTGCAAGCCATGAAAATTGTTTTTTCCCCTGTATTTCTCCCTGTAGAGGCACTAGGTGCTGATTTTGCTCTTTCAAACCACATGACTTTCATAAAAATACATCAAGCACTTTTTTTACGAATTTTGGTCAATTAGTTTCAGAGATTCAATAAAAAACTATTTTCCTAGCTTAGAACTTTAGCGTGCTGTAGTGACAAAACGTCTCAAAGTAAAAAAATACGGTATGTTTTAAAAGTTTTGGTTGATAGTGACCCTTAAAACATAAAAATGTTTGGATCACATAAGGTATACTGCTTCAATTGGGGTGATTTTGCTTGGCCCTTCTCATTATGAAAAGCTTAGACTTTCCAAGTCGTATTAGTTTTTACACCTAGTAAACATTAGATGGTCATTAGTAGCTTGTTATGTTCTAAACTATTTTTTCTCAGATTTATTTGAATATATACTGCAATTAGTTTTATACGAAACGTACGTATATGTATCAACACAAAATATATACTTGATTTTTTGAACATATTGGGAAACTAAAAGTTCGTCACAAAATAAATAATACAATTGTAAAATACAAGAGAACTGTAACGATCAGGAACTGCATCAAGAGTTGCTTTTCAAAGGAGGTGTATGTTCCCAATGCTAAATTACGGTGACTGTACTATGCATCAATAAATACCAAGTAGGCTGGTCAGGACAGGAGGTATAAAAGTTTATCATGAGTGTACGCTATTTGTATACCCACTTGACCGATAATCTGGAGTATTGATAATTCCACTTAAAATACTGATTGAACTGACCTTGAAACCATTATCGCCAACGACGTAACCTATGCTACCACAGTAAAAGCAACTTGTCCAACTTCAAAAATTGATACTTTACAAAAAAAAAGAGCATTAGCACGATAACATGCTTGCCTTTTTTTAATAATGATTTTATTAATTTTGCGAAATGAAAAATTATGACCCAAATACGGAAAAGGGTACTTACTAAGTGGCTTGAAAGCTACGTTGGTAATGAACAAACTGAAAGTGCAAAAAGTTGGCATACAAACATACATTCCAATACATTGCTAAAAAATATGGCATCTTCTTTGAAGAACTTTTGTGCATTTTACACTTTTATTTTCCTCATCCTACTTATTGCACATGAAAACATGTACGTAGTACTGCATTACTGCTTCTGTCTATGTTACGTAAGGGAAATCTTTGGCTTTTTAAGTTGTATTACTCTTTCCACCTGGTAAACATTTGATGGTCAGCAATGGCTTGTTTTAATGGAAACAAGTTGTTTATATTTTCCCATATTTGTTCGAATTGACTGCAATTTTTATACGAAACTTAAATATATGTATCATCACACTACACTTCTCATGCTTGAACAAATTGGAAAACTTAAAGCTCATGTTACAAAAGAATAATACAATTAGTAAAGATGCTCATTTTAAGTGTATACTTTACAGGGATATTAATGTTATTTATACCTTCCTTTGCAACATTTAAATAAAAGTAGTCAATAACGTATTTTGCATTGGACAGGAATACATTCTTTTTTTTAGATCGGGTTTTTAAAAGAGACATTATGGAATGTTCATTTAAAGTACATATCCTTATCTTATTTAACACTGCATTTAAGTAAATTTCTGGTAAAAGTAGTCTTCCTTTTATTCACTGTTTTGAGTCATTCTTGGGAATTCTCTACAATAGTACCCCTAAAACTAGCTTGTGAACTTCGTTTTTTCAGACACAATGGTTTTCAATTAAGTCGTTTTAATTTTCTTTATATATTTTTTTGCAAATTTTATATTTCATTTCATTGATTTTAGCACTTTAGCTTGTATACATACTCATACATGTGAGAATATTGTATTTTTAAACCAAACAAAAGCATCAAATATGCGTATCAGTCAAGTGACACTTCACTGGCTGAACACTTTCCTGCAAGTAGACTATCAGCACTTTTTAAACGTCTAGGATTTTGCATGATAGTTATTTATCTACTCATACAAAATAAATTATTCATTTCTTAAATTACAAATTTCAGATGCAATAGTAACCATTTATCTACCAATACATATTTACAAACGTAGTAGCAAGTTTCTTCGTTTCTAAGTGTTGTTAAGTGACAGTATTATTAAATATGAATGCAACCAGACTTATGTTTTTTATGTTGACTTAAATTTGAAGATGCTTGTAGCAAGCTTAAATTTACATGCCTGTCTAGCTATAAATAAAACTAATACTTTGTTCCCACGTATTTTTTCTAAATTTATAGCTTGCTGGTCAGAAAAATTATTTAGTTTTCATTGCTCTTGTATGCATGCAAACGGAATGCATTTTTATTGCGTTCCTTTGTTCGAAGAACAAAGACTTGTAACCAGAATTACCATTTGTTTGTATTCCAGCTGGAGGCTTCTAATTTAGTCCCTTATATCCATGAAGATATAGCGGTAAATTTTTATTTTCATTATTAAAGGATTAGATAGCAAGAATGAAAGTCATATAACATGCTTAAAAATTATGCTTCAAATTCCACTGCAGAATAATTTCAAAATAGCATACAAAATTGTAAACGAACTATTAAATTTTCAGTTTTTAGTAACATGTTACAGAACCTCTATAAAGTAATTAATCACGCTGTTTTATATCATTTTTAATAAGTGGAGAAATCATAGAAAGAAGATTCACAAAATAAAAATGTGGACCGACCGTTATCTATGTAATAAAATAAAAATTTTACCAGAAGTTAGGTTTTTTCTAAGTTAAGAAATGAAGTAATATATAATTTTTAAGGGCGCCACGTTTTTATTCCTTTTTTATTTCGTAAATTAAACAAGTCACAAGAGCTTTTCACTTTAAATTTCTGTTATAATTGCTTTCATCATGAACATAAAAAATCTTGATGCATTTAAGTCGCGAAGTATTTAATTTTCCATAGTTACAGTAAATTGTATACTTGTAAAATCTTGATCTATATCAAATTTTGCTTACTTTCTATTTTGTAACATTGGACAATTAATTTTACTCGTGTGATTATCAACATACACACATGATTGACAGCCTTATTTTTATCAGTAACATATTTTGGTAATAACGGATGCAAATTGTTAAAACTGAATCAAATGGAATGAGCCGGACACTAAATAATTTTAGTATTTCCCCTAATAAATTTTGTTCAGTAAGTAAGGAATAATACTATGCTGATTTTTAATCTTGATTAGTGCATAATTAACCTGTAGTCTTTATTGATGTTTTTAATTATGTTTGAGTTTTATTACGAAATATGGAGAAAAAAGAATGAAGAAATAATGTTTCCAAGAGATGCACCAGTACATTTTGATGCTACAGGTTACAGTACAGTACATAATTTATTGAGAGAACAGATTAGTTATGCAACCAAGACATGAATGCTTATTCTAATGAAAAAAGGTTATATTATAAAATGATAGTTGATGATAAAGTGTGTGTGCGATGATGACGTGAAAATGTTAAGCCATGCGGTTGTAGACGAAGTAGATACAGGGTTTGATCAACGAGTGTAACAAGTGTAGTTTGGAGTGTTAAACAACATGTATTTTGTTCATCCTTGTCGTTGCAAGTTGTGATTGATGAAGATAAAAGGTGTCGTCCACATGATAAGCTGTAATAAAAAAATACTACAGTAGCTAGTAAAATATATTTAAGAGAAAAAGTCAAAATTTCATCATAATTAGTTAACATGAGTTTTGCCACAATTAAATAGAATAGTTTAATTATTTTTACAAATTTAAAAAATTGTATAAAATTGTGAAATAAATTAAACTTACAGTAAGAATAACTTTTTTCCTGAAGGTTGATATTTGAAACGTTAAATTTGATTTCAACAGATTCTACTACATGTGTGCACGATGAAATTACCCATGTCATTCTAAAAAACCAGTAAGTATAAAGTGACAACAAAATACCTAATGTAAAAAGTAGACTTTTAATAAAAAAACAGTTTCTCTGCTTTAACTTCATATATCTCTTTTAGTAAGCTTTCACTCTTTAACCAAAACAAAATTTAAAGCATACTAAAAACAAATAATTTCTTCCACCACGAGCTTAAAGCACTTAAAAATGCTTATGATATTTTTAAACTGCAGCTGCGTGTCCAGAACCAACTTTGCGTTGCAGATGCCGCCGCAAGTACCACTTTCTTCTGAAAGATTTTCCGCAGTTGCAAATATGGGGATTGGATTCAGTATGCGTGTACAAATGTGCGGTGAGGTTGCTCTTACAATTAAAATCTCTGGAGCACAATAGACACTTATGACGAGGGCGTTCCTGATGCACGCCTTTATGAACTTGAAGGTTTCTATGATGTCGAAATCTTTTTCCACATTCCGAACATTGAAATGACTTTTCTGGTGAATGAGTATACCTGCAAACATAGTTATTAACGAAAAATAAATTTGGATTTTAATTTAAGTACTGAACTTACATTATGAAACTTACGAATGTCGTTTTAAGAGAAATTCTGCTCGAAAACATTTTCCGCATACAGAACAAGCAAATGGTTTCTCGCCTTTGTGAATTCTCTCATGAAAGATTAAACTTTTTGTTGAAAATTCTTTACAGCAATATTGACAGGTAATTTTTTTAACTGAACTTGTGGATCGGCTATTTTCAGCAGGATGATTTGACTCTATTGTCGTTTGAATAAAAACTCCTTCATCTACTTTGCAACCCAGTGTGGGTTCAGTAGTATTTGGCTGGCCAACGTTAGAGTGTTGATTGACACTTAAATTACTGGGCGATGGAACGTCAGAACTTGTCGAAGAAATACTCTTTGGTATGTGATCTGTCAACTTGGGCGGAGGATAATCGAGTGGAAAACTTAGAGCCTGTGTGTAATTTGTTGGTTGGGGGAAAATCTGTGCGAATGAATTTGTTCCGTTCAATGTTTCCAGATAAACTGGGGTTTGGGTGACAACACTTGTAACTGTGATTTGAATGTTTGAAAACGGTAACATGTTTTAAGTGTCAAGTTACAATAAATATGAATAAAAAACCTTTTGAAAACAGTTTTCTGAAATGAAAAAATGAGCAACATGGATAAAAATGGTACTGGATGGTTTAGAAGTTAAGTTGCTAATGAAGGAAATCGAAATAAAAAGTTTCACAATAATACTGAAAAATATTGTATAGTTTTTTGGAATGCTCTTTTTTGTGTATTTTACACTTTATTACGAAGATAAATCGAAATTCATCGTAGTTATCCGATTGGCGAGTTTGTCTGTCCGTCTGTGCACGCTCTAATATCGACACCCTTAAACCGAGCCTTATTCTTATTAAATTTGACACACAGAAACTTTAATGGCCAAGGGCTCCATCGCTTTAGATCGCTTCAGGTTTTTGGCCTCCCAGGTCAAACCCCCTGGGGACAGCAAGTCAAAAAAAACGTGTTAGCTTTTGGGTAATTTTTTATTCTGTATTTCGATAGAGGCGTCAAAGTAGATCAACTTTTGTCGAGGAACCATTGGCCAAGGTCAGGCCTCCTGGGGACAGGGATTTAAACAGGTTCAAGTGTTAGTTATGGGTGAATTTTTTATGGGGTATTTTGATAAAGGAGTCAAAGTAGATCAATTTTTGTTGAGACATTACACATCAAATCTTAGACTAAATTCCAGATATCCAAATCCTAAATCGTCATTCATCATCGTCAAGTCATTGTCGTTTTCGTCTTCGTATATCCTTCATGTCTTGACATGGCTTGTTTTCACAATTTCTGATATAGGTATATTTTCATAGGTAATATTTCTGATTTCAAAAAGCTTGATGCTCGACATGAGTCACAACTGTGTACTAGATCTCCACAACTGGAAGCTGTTATGCTGAAGTACTTATTACACCCGAAAAGGTGTGCATGGTACTGCATCAATGCCTCCGGTTACGTAGTATGATGGAAACCTCAGGCTTTTTAAGTTGATTTACTATGTCTACATGCATGGTAGTTATTGGATGATCATTAAAAACTTGTTATATTTTAAACAAGTTTTTTATTTTATACTGTTTTTATATTTACGTCGTTGTTCGAATTGACTGAATTAATTTTATACGGAACATAAATATATGTATCAACAGAATATATACGCATTGTTTTTAACATAATACTGAAAAACTGATAGCTCATGTTAAAAACAATTTCATAAGAAAAGATGCTCATTTTAATTTAATTTTTGCAAGTATATACATGAGATGCTTTTTCTTTAATTTGCAATAATTTGTTAAAAATAATTAATGATGCAGCGTGAATTGGGCAGAAAAACATACATTAACCTGGTTTTAAAAAGATGCATTATCGGTTGTTCATTTAAGTTTCGGACCATTATCTTATTTAAAAGTGCATTTAAGTATTTAAAATGGAAAAATGCTCACTGAGACTTTCAGTTTACTCACTATTGCCAGCCATTCTACGGAATTAACTACAGTATTACTACAAAAAAATATTTAACGATTTTTTTTTCAAACACATACGTTTTCAATAAAATATTTGTAATTTGTAAATTTAGTGTGAGAATTTATATCTATTCCCTTACTGAATATTTTTTTTCGCATATGATTATTAATACACACCCAGTAGTGCCTTTCCGCTCAGTAACATAATATTGTAGTAATAATGGATGCAAAATTTAAAAGTGATTCAATTGAAATAAGCTGCAAATTAAATAATCTGAGTTTTTCCTATTAACTTTTGTTGAGTAACTACTAATGGTTACAAATGATTAAAAACGATTGGTAGTTTCCTCTTCAACAATATTTCGTTTCGAGCTTCGCTAGTCAAGTTTTTACATTAGGTACTTATATATTTTTACTTAAACAAATCCTTTCACAAAAATAGAGTTTATCTAATATATTAGTGCTAATGATTTGTTTCTATTAAATATATAATTACCAATAATTTGCAAAAATTCTGATACACTGAATGCAATTTTTTAAATTATTTTTCTTTGCTGCTTTCTCCATTATATTAGGCTGGGGTAATTCATAATTCCACTAAAATAGGTTAAAGTTTAGAAACAATCAAAATATGTGAAGTGAAATATAAAAACCAATTCCATATTACGCAGATGCATACACACCCTCGTCAAATTTCATAATGCTTCATAATCTCAGTTTTCTTTGCCTTATCTAAAGCATTTTCGTAGTTTTTTTTGTATCTTCTTCGGACGTTCTTATACTTTGATGGGTAGCTGCAAAATATATTTCAAATGGTGCATCATTCCTTTTATAAAAGCATCTAATCCATTTACATCACCACATTAATACACTTAAGCTCATTATGCAATGTTGAAATTATTATGAATACAACACAAGTATGTGACAGGTTAGTAAAAAAATTATCTTGTTGAGTGAAATAAATTTTTAATTTCGCAATTTTTTAAAATTAAAAATCACAATTTATTAAATAAGAATGATGTCTCTATTGAACCAACCAAAAAATGCTGATAAGTAACAATTTTCCCCCACAAAACATAATTCAATCGACAAAAAAGGTTTAATCACCCTGAAAATGGTAGAAAATCAGCACCCCATTAGTAAACTGGCCATATAATAATAGTCACTAAAGAAAACTACTAGTTAAATTCAAAACTTTGACTAAAATTAAACTACAAAAAGATTTTTTACAATATTGATTTTTATTCTTGGATTAGAGCATATTTTACCTGTAGTCTTTTTCGACGATTTCGATTATGTTTTCTGAGTTTTTTGAATGAAATTTGGAAAAGAGAGAATCAAGAAATATACATGAAATTACGCTAGGAGATGCGTCAGCACATTTAATTAATTGAGAGAACAGAGTAAACAGGCAACCAAGACAAGAATAGCTTTTATAAAGAAAATAAAACGGATATATTACAAAATAATTGTAAGGTATATAGTAAGTGTGCGATAATACATGTGACTGGTAAAGCGTGTGGTAGTGAATGAAGTAGTGAGAGGGTCGGGATACAGAGCAAAGTTTCACTTTATTTTGGTGAAGCTGTACCGACAATTTCATTTGATGTGTATTTGTACATGTATGTATGTAGAATTTACTGCACAGCTTCATCAAAACTCTACACGACTGGAGTCTGTAACTGGTGTAAAAAGAGTGGTTAGATGTCTTGAATAAAATCATGTGTGGTCATCAGTGTTGTTGCAAATTGTGAGTAATGAAAACATAAGGAGTCCTCCACATTAAAAGTTGTATTTAAGAAATATACAACAGTAACAAGTGAAACATATTTGAAACAGAAATCCAAATCTTCATTCTAAATTAGTTATCATGAGTTTTGCGACCCTTCTTTAAGTTAAAAAAGGACTCACACGTGATAAGTTATAATTGTTTGCCTTCTACGACACGACTTTTTTTTAAATATAAAAATGTAAAACAAATTGAACTTATAATGAAAGTAGCTTTTATTTGTATCCCGGTTAGCAAATTAGTTTATTTGTGATCTGAAGAAGGTTGAAGGTTCAAAATTTCAAATGCATAGCACAAAAATGTTTCCAGAAGAAAAATGATTTTATTTTAAAACCGTGACTGGAAACCATTTCATGATTCGCTACTAACTTAATGATGCTTAATTACTAATAGAAAATCTTTTGGTAACGAAAATTAACAGTACCGGAAATGATTACTACAAGCCCTAATTAGTTCCAGTCGAGTCACATTTCAAATTACTAAGACTGGTACTTTTAAGTTTTAATTAAATTATTTACGTATTCACCAGAATCAAGCCCAAACATTATCTATGCTACGTCAATACGAGTGACATCAAGGTATTCTAGCAACAACTACTATAACGAAAAATAATCTAATTGAGTTCTTATATAAATAATTATTCTAAACGCGATACATTTTAAAAAATATCATCATAAAAAATATGTAAAAAATTAAACGGGAATTGTTCTAAACCCAAAATTATATTATAATCGTAATACATGCACAGATATATGGTTGTATGTTACAAATTCTTAATTTCTTCTTGAAGGCGAGTGCACCTCATCACACTTTTCACTCTTTCATCCTTCCACTCATGCTCTAATGCAAATCCTATTAGAAAACAGCCTAAAAAATTGACTAGAAAATTGCAAGTACGAACTTCAGTTCGGTAGCACGCACACATAGGTTTTCAGAAATATGTTTTTAAAATTAATTTTGTATCAAATCATGGTGTAAAAATGATATTGACTGATATAACAAAAGTATAACAAAATTGTAAAACAAATTATGTTCATTCAATTTAGAATATTTCACACCTTCATTTTAGACTAATTCTTACATGATTTATAATTAGTATATTTCACACCTTTCTGTTATACTATTTTTTAAGACCATTTATACTTAGAATAATTCTCATTTAGAAGAGTTTAATTAGAATACATTTGATAGACCCACGTCAATACATGTGTTTTATTTTTACGCATGTAACCTTAAAACGACAATAAAGACAAATAAAGAAAACAATCTGTATAGTAAAAGTAGGTTTAATCAAATAACAAATGGGATTCCAAACCAGATACATGAACAAAGCGTGAAAACAATACCTGAAATAACGACTAAAAGTTGAATCGCAACCTAACCTATTTTCTTATTTTTCTTGGATTAGCATGCTGAATACAAATCAAGCCAGCCACCAAGTGCCGCATACAACACTTAAAAATGCTTCCGGTAATAACTAAACTGCAGTTGCGTGCCCAGAACCATCTTTGCTTCGCTGATGCTTCTGCAGGGACCACTTTCTCGTGAAAGACTTTCCGCAGTTGCAAATGTGGGGTTTGTAGTCTATATGCGTGTACAAATGTGTGGTGAGATAGCTCTTGCATTTAAATTCTCTAGAGCACAATAGACACTTATGAGGACGTTCTTCCTTATGCAAACTTTCATGGACTTGAACGTTCCTCTGATGACGAAACGATTTTCCGCATTCCGAACATTTAAATGACTTTTCTGGCGAATGAGTAAATCTGTAAACAAATTTGTTAACAAAATAATTAGGTTGAACTTCAACTAAACTGCTTGACTTATACGGTGAATTACATTATGAGACTTACAAGTGTTGTTTTAAGAAATATTTTGCTCGAAAACATTTTCCGCAAACTGAACAAGCAAATGGTTTCTCGTCATTGTGAATTCTCTTGTGATAAGTCAAACTTTTTGTTGAAAGTTCTTTACAGCAGTATTGACAGGTGATTTTGTTCACGGAACTTGTGGATCTGCTATCTTTAGCAAAATAATTTGACTGAATTGTTGTTTCAATAGAAATTGCTTCATCTACTAAGCAACCCAGTGTGGGTTCAGTAGTATTTGGCTTGCCAACGTTAAAGTTTTGATTGACACTGAAGTTAATGGGCGATGGAACGTTAGAGCCTGTCGAAGAATTACTCTTTGGCATGTGATGTATAGTCAACTTGGGCGGAGGAAAATCTGAAGTGAGTGGAATATTTAAAGTATTTTTATAGTTTGTTGGTTGGAAGAAGACCTGTGGAAATGAATTTGCTCCCGTCAATGTTTCCAGATAAACTGGGGTTTGGGTAACAACGCTTTCAACTATGCTTTGAATTTGTGAAAATGGTAACATGTTTAAACGTAGCGTTCAAATAAAGATGATCACTTAAATATATTTGGTAATTTATGAATTTAGTAATCTTACAAGATAAAAATTATGAACCGAAAAGGCGAAAGGGTTCTGGTGTGTTTGGGAGTTCCGTTGGTAGTGAGGGAATTGGAAATATAAAAACGGGGGAAAATGTACGTAAAGGTTTTCACATAAACGAGCAATTAAAAAAGAGGAAAAATCAAGGAGTAATGAAGAGTTTTTCCTACATATTCTGTATACACATACACATAGTTATACTATTATCTATTATCTTAGAATCGAAGCGTTCGTAAGTAGACTAAGATGCGTAGACCTTCTTCGGATGTACTTTTGTGATACGACCGACCATACGACCACCGTCATACGTTTTACGACCAGAAAATAGGCGAAGCAAGTTTCATGCCAGCTAATAATTAAAAAGGACAACAACACTACATCACTAACAACTGCATATACTAAGGTATATTTCTTGCTCATTTGTGTGGGTTTTACTCATTTGAAATTACAATATGCACAAAAGTTTAAGCAACTTTTTCATTTTAAAAAAATGCACATATTACTCGACCAAAAACATTTCGGACACCAGTCAGTCATGTTTTTTCCAATAGTAAAGCATACTCTATTTAGTTTATATTCCTAAAAATTTAGATGGACTCATTTACAACTCTATATGAGATAGGACACGACAAAGATTTGCAATTTCATGTGAAAACCTCTACGTTTATTCCAATGGAATGCTGAAAAATATGGCATCTATTTTGAAGTGCTTTGTTTTTTTGGTGGATTTTACACTTTAATAATTCCTATATAGCTAGTTTTACTCATTTCAAAAGGGTGATGCTCGACAAGAGTCAAATTTTGATACGCAATCTTCGTAACTGGAAGTTGTTACGCTGAAGTACTTATTGCGCGCACCCAAAAAGGTGTAAGTGTTACTCAATGCTTGTTGTTAGTTGTATAAGAGAAAGCTTAGACTTTTTACATTGCATTACTCTTTTCACCTAGAAAACTTTCTAGGATAATTAGTATCTTGTTATATTGGGAACACGTTTTTTATTTGATACAGTTTTTATTTTCACGGATTTGTATAAATCGACTTCGATTCTATTTATACGGAATGTACATATATGTATCAACACAATATATAGTTAGGAATTTTTGAACATATTGGGAAACTTAAAGCTTATGTTATAAGGTGATAATACTATTTTTTAAATAATCATTTTAATTTTACATTTTACAGGTATGCGTACATATGATTTAAATGTTGTTATTATGATGTTTGTTCCTTAATTTGAAATAGTTCATTAAAAGTAATCAATCACGTGTCATACATTGGACATGAAAACTTACATTGGTGAGGTTTAAAAAAAATATTATGGAGTGGTCATGTCAGCTAAATATTTTATCCTGCTTTTCACTGCTATGGAGTAGCGTTCAGTGGCGTTTTAAGCTACCATGGCAGCATACCATTGGTTACCTTCTGCTTAGGGGAATGTATTTTTCAGGAATATACACTTTTAGCATACTTACTTGACTGAAAGATGAAGGGCTGTGTGATGTTAGGTAAACCCATAGAGTTTACCGGGAGATCCATAACGATCGTTCATGTGGCTGGTGCAGTCTGCGAGCACACCGCCACACTGAGTCTACTCTGAGTTCTTGCTCTGTACTTACACAAGCAACTCTGTAAATAGTTATGTGTAGTTTAATTAATAAAGACTAATTAAATACAATAACCTTTGACCTTGGTGATCTTTATTTACACAATAAGAGCACACTACCTTCGGTTGTATTTTAGACAATAGCACCGAATAATACAGACTGATAAACGCATTTGAAAAAGTAACCGAAGTGAAAAAACTGATGATGAAAACCCAGTTTTGGTAATTTTTCAAACTGTCATTTAAAATAGGGGTTTGACTCATAGTGAAGTAACTACTCTCCGCGTTCAAGGGCTTCAATTTTTGATTACTTAGCTATTATGCCTGAAATATACTCAAATACATAGTAACAACAAAAATTTATGTTATGTCACACAAATTATAGAAAACTCTTCACATTATATTTTTTCCACAGAATAGCATAGAGCCTAAAAGGTCAAAGTCCAAACCCATGTGATTTGATTACGACTCAAAGCTTATCTCAGCTACACGATCGAGTATAACTTTACACACTCAAGATAAACTATCGACTGGATTGGATCGACACAAACACTTCAAAGTTTTTCAAACCAGGAAACTTTACTTATATGGATAAGCTTACACCACTTAATCGGTTGGATCGGCCCATAATCTTAACTTTGTATAATCTTTTCTTTACTTTTATCTTTGTATTTAAATGGCACTTTTTCAATTATTGTGCTTCCTGGGGGAATTGCTGAAAGGCGAAGGTTATCATCAGAAAAACTTAAAAATATTAATCTAGGAATATAAAAGGCTGATCGACTGCGTCACTGCCTACGTGTGAGCTCCTTTTTTCCCCAACTAACTAGTAACAACTTGGAAATTTGTTGGTGGCGGTGGAGTTAATACAGTCGACTCAGTCGACTGGTTGGCCTTTTATGCTCGTATAATCATATAATTATACGACGATACGTTTTCCAAATCTCCAAATTTTCATAATTAGTAGTATAAAACCAACCGGTATTTTTTTAAAAATTTTTGCACTGAAAGTGTACGTACTGATGTACTTCAAGAAACTAATGAGTATAGGTTCACATGTACCTATACCTGAGTATAGGTATTTTTTTTTACAAAAAACAACGTTTTTCCTCAACTTTTGCACAAACACTGGGGAAATTCGAAAATAATTATCTAAAAAACTGGCAAATTTTACCAAAAGATTAAGGTGTTCTTTCTTATTATATTTGGTATTTAAAAAAAAATATTTCGCTATTTTGCTTAAATTTAATTAAAACATGAAATTATTCCCAGCTTGTTTTCACAATATGCTGCATACTTACCAAAAATATTAAAAAGATCGCCTTTGCCCTTCAGAAGTTTCTACCAAGTTTACAATTCTACCAAATCGCTAAGGTGCGCAGCCCCGATTTCCCATAAGCCACGTTGAAATTGGGGGTATCATACCAGAAGTCAGTTTTTCAAAGTGAATGTATTTGTTGAATAAAGGACCTGATTTGAAGTATAATCATGCATATTGCTCGACACACTCAATGCAGTATTTGTAAAAATTGAGGTAGGCCCCTAGGTTTTTAGACACCCTAAAATGACCCCCTGTGGGATACCCCTTCGTACTCGTATATGCGTTGTCGGAATTTCGCGAAAAATTGTTTACAGTATTAGCATAAGTTGTAGTCCTAGTCCTGTTACGTATTAAATATCAAGTTGTTTCGATAATGTATGTGAAAGTTAAACAAAAAAGTTCAAATGGCCAACATCAAATGAGATATACTTTATACAGAACTACGTCATTAAGTCTTATCGTTCGGTTAAATCCAAACACAGAAGTATTAACAATCTAAATCAACATTCTTGTTAATAAACCACCACTAAATAATTTTAATACTTCAACAAAAAAATCGAAATGGAAAATAATGAAATCGACGCGAGTTCTTTGCTTCCCAAAGAGGTAAATTATATTTCTACCTAAATATTTTTAAGTTGTACCTATATTCCTTTATCTGTTGATTTTTTATGACTTAATTTAATTTTAGGTCTGAAAATACATTTTGGACTTGGTGGTAGCAAATAAGGACATAAATTTCCTAAACTGTATTTTAACATGCAAATTTTGGCACATAATTCTAGAGAATGAAGATATTTCTTCGGTGTTTTCTCTATTTTATCCATATTTATCAAGAAAGTACGTTTCAAATTGTCGATTACTATCAAAGAAATGGTATAAAGAGGCAAATCTAAATAATCTTGGAGAAGAACCAAAGATTTTGATTAAATTTTACCGAACAAGATCGTTTAAAATATTTTTCCCTGAGTATACTGTACAAAATTTTATTTTTGGATCAGACCAAATAGTAAAAAACTTAGAAATAGATATAGTTAAACAAGGTGAATTAAGTCTAAATAAAATTAGAGCACTTCAACTCAATTTTTCAAATGGACTTACACGGCATACTGTTTTGTTGCTAAATGATATCTGACATATTACCCTAAGTTTCATTAGTGGAATATTTTAAAGTAACTGAAAACTGTAAAGCAACATATGATATCACAACGAACATGGCACATTTACAGGTTTTTCGGGGATCATTTTTATGACTTTCCAGGGCGTTCATTTGTTTTTCAATCTGTCCATGTAGTAGTTAGCCTAACTATGGACATACAAATGAACGCAGTACCAAATCTAAATACAATAAGAGCTCTGGAACTTCATTTTCCAAATACATCACAAACAACGGTATTTGCAATGCTCAGCCAGTTACTATCCAAAATTACCTTTGTGGAATATTTAAAAGGGAGTGCAACCTCAGATACATCAATTATTAGGACTTTAAGGCTAAAATTTTCGAAACGTTCTTTGCTTTAAAAATTTAAAATGACTCGAGAAGAAGACTTGGGTTAAATGGAGCATCCTCAATTGCCTAGTTTAAAAACAATGGATGTCTCACAACTTCCAAGTGTTCTTCAGTAATATTTTAATAATCGCTACAAATCCACTCTTGGAGCCAATAAACGAAAGGTTGATGATAACTTATCCAGCTGCCTGAATCCAAACAAAAAATTATTTAAATTAAATATTGTAGCTTACCTGATATGCCTTGTTCATGCATCTACTATTAGTTTACAAGGTAAATTTGCATTTTACTTAGATACCGATCAGCTCTCTACAGATAACCAGATTTGTATAAGATAATTCGTATCAATATTTTAAAAGTAATTTTTAATTATCCGATAGATTTCACCCACATCTACTTAATTTGTAGTCTAGGCCAATCTAACTTGGTTTGTGCCCCATATCTAAAAACTCACTAATGATATGAGTCAGAGCTCACAAGAAATGAATAACAAAACTAAATATTTATGTATCTTTAGGCTTCGCTTATTGTTATTCGTTTTTGGTCAATCTGCTTAATCCAACTTCGCCATGAAATTTTAATGATAATTTTGATTAGATATGTCACAAGTGTAAAGAATATTCAGCTGCTGGCCAGTTTTCTCTTCCTTCACCATTTCAGTAGTAGATAACAAATGATTCTAAAAGACACCCAAGCTAACCACACAAAATTTCAACTTAATTTACAAAGTTTGAAATGCTGTCTTAGCACAAGTATTTTCCAAATTCACCAAAACATTTTACTCTTTGGCTTTTAAGTATGACTTTTTTCAGGATGTACTTACTGTCAGCGTAAATAAGCTGACTTTTAATGTTTTTTCATGTTTTATCTCATTTGAAAACACAAACATTAGCAAATAATCGTTACTTGATATTTTCTAAATTCTCATGGAAAAAAACCCAACTTTGGCAAAAAGTCAACATAAATCATTCAAACACTAATAAAATTTAGTTCACGTAACCTCATATCAAAACAATTCGTTTTTAAGATAAACGATCATCGTCTTCCAAAATACATCACTCTCAACATCAATAATAGAATTGTTGTATTATTTGTTTTATTTATAGAATCAATCCTAAACACAAAGCTGGAACCCTGAAAGAGTCAAGCGAGCTAAATTATTTTAATAAAAGAGAAAAATGTATTGGAAGTACTTGAGCGTGATATTTGTAAAAAACCATTGCAGTTCAAAAAATGCTTGGAGTGAACATATGCATACAAGGTATAATACCTAGAAAATAAAATTTTATAGACGCACCTACTATTTATGTTCATAGCTAGATTTTTTTGACATTCTCAAGCCTCGGATTCTACCATTAAAATTTAATGATAATTTTGATCGCACCATGAGTTAATTAGATCGCTTAGTCACAGTCAATATCTTTTTCTTTTCTAGCTGGCGAACAGATATAAGGGCACGACGCAATTTCGACGCATATACTATCTTGTCCAATTCTTCCCAAAATGTTGTCCTGGTATATGTACCTTACAAGAATTATTTTCAAGTTTACACAAGTCTTTAACTCTTTGTCATTTTATTTTGATTTTAAAATTCAGTCCCTTTGTTTCAAAAAATCTAACGCCCAATACAGTGTAGCTTGCCGGATATACCTTGTTTGTGTCTCTGGCATTACTATACAAGGTATATTTACATTTTACATGGATACCAACACGCTTTCCAGTACAAGCAAATATTTGTACGTCCTAAGTTTGGCAATGGCGTTCATGTTTATACTCTGGCTAATAAACTGTCGAGCACATTCAACCAATATTGTTTGCTATTTCAACGTTTTTTCATTCCCAAAAAATCTGGTCTTTGAAATACCAACTACATCAGTTCTCACTATGGCTCTTCTACCTGAGCTTAATCTGTTAACAGGAATTGGGATTACTTGTTCAACTATCTTATTTCCAATTGTATTTATTGTTGGGTTTCATTAGATCGATCCCTGCAGACTGTCACTAGAACAGAGACCTCCCTTCGCACTTTTGGTTTAATTCCTACTTTTATGCAAATGAGCTTGTATCCCTTCAATGCATTTTATCGGCTTCACACAAGCCTGTGTAAAGAAAAAAACACTCACATGGCCTCTTAACGTTAAGTTGGTACTGACAGTAGGATCACAGCTATTCAATAATTCCTCTGGACATCAAAGTGAACTGGATGAAGAAATATTAAATACCTTATGGAAAATTGCTGTTCTCTTTATGAACTACGTTGCCTTAGCAATTGGTTTTAGCCTGACAGCATTTTATACCGCAGTAATTTTCATTTGTTGCCCGTACGCAACAACAACTTACCTTCAAACGAAAGTTTTATTTTTTTTCTTTTGAAGGTTGTCTTTCATTTTTATGAATTTGTAACCCAATATTTTTTTTAGGTTCTACCAAATTTGAAAACACAAACATCTCAATACATTGGATACTGGGAAAATATACAGAAATTTACAGATTTTGGCTACTTTTTTTAATGAGATCAATCAGAATTTACTAACTTTTACTATATTTGGAGCGGTAATATTTCCAGCAGTAGGAATGTCTATATCCATACGATTATGTCGCACAATCTCAGAGGATTTACTTACTTTTGGTTTATTTTTGATTGTGTATTTAAATGGGGCCTTTGCAATTATTGTGCTTGCTGGGGGAATTGCTGAAATGCAAAGATTATCGTCAGAAATACTTCAAAATATTCGAAGTAATACAAACCAGAATCGTAAAAGCAGACGAAATGTGTCAAGATTCGATTTGAAATGGGAAGAAAAGTTTTATTTGTCATGTTCTAATTTGACGACAAAAATTGGCCCATTTACTCAAATGGACAAGCTAACGCCACTGAATTTGTTGGACCAAGCATATGATCTCACCATAAATTTCTTACTATTTTCTTGATTTAAAGAAAATCAAACACGAATTCAAAGAATGCACACAATGGTAAATGAAGAATGAGAAAAGGGAGTTTTGTAAATATAAAACGGGATAGTATTACTTACTTTGATCGTGTATATATTTCTTCTAGTTTAAATTCATCAAAATTAAATTAAAGTTATTATTTGAATTGTAAAAATGTCAAGCTCAAATCTTTTTAATCTTGAAGTAAAAATTTAATTTACATAAATCATTTAATTACAGAATGAATAATTTACAAAAACCTAATAGGGATAGGAGGAAAACATATTTTACGAATTCTTCTTAACAGGCTATCGCATTAAGACATATATTATATTTTAACTTGATGCATTATAAATATCAATTCTGCTCTCAAATGATTTTCCGACTTATTACTAAGAAGCTTTAAAATGATAAAAGTATGCATTAATGTTTAAGCTAAATTATTAAAAAGATATCGAATAAAAATTATGCACTTAGAATTAAGTTTACTACATAGTACGCAGATAATACCACTTTTATATGATACAATACTTCTGAAATACAATTGTAATAAAAATAAATTGAAGACTTTGTGGACGATGAGAACGTTTTTCGAACTGTGAACAAGAGTAATATTTGGTCTCTACATCCAAACATAAAACGTTTCTGTATTTCTATTGTGGGTGATGAACAACTTGAAGAAGGCTATCAAATGAGAAGAATTTACACACGATGAGAGTTCAATGAGTTATATGCTTTTATAAATGCGTTTTAGTAAAAATAATTATTATGTACTCCTGAGCAAATTTTTATGGAACGAAACAATTAAAATATAATTGAAAGAAACTGTATAATACTGGCTAAAGTTTTGCTTGAATTTTTTTAAAGGATTTCTCTAATCATCAGTGACATTTTTTAGTCATACGATAAACATGTACTACTTATTTTCTAAATTTTAGTATAAAAAAGCGATGTAACAAAACAACTCTCAACTTTGGCAACAGGAATACTCGCAACTTTGTCTGGATAACTATGTCATCTACCATAATGTTTAAACAAACAGTTTGTCAACCAAATGTATAAAAATGCTGCTGATAATAATAAACAGAGTATGATGTGGAGTATACATGCATATCATATTTTTTCATACGTGCATATTATTAAAAAATATTTTACATTTCACTAATATATCCCAATAATCTATATAAAACTATGGTAAGAGAACTACGCCGTATAAAATTTACTGTATATATACTATCTCGAAAACAACACAAAAAATAAAAACAGCTTAAGTCTATATTTCTTGGTGTGTCGAACTCGTTGTTATTACTATGTACATATGTACAACCAAAAGAAAAATCTTTTTGAATATACAAACATATGTAAGTCTCTTAGTATTTCAATCAAAGTTTCAATGGTCGTTCGTAACACATGTGCAAAACTACGTACAAAAATTAGTAATGCAAATAAAGTTTTTAAATAAGCTCACCTTGAAAACTGCATTAACATCGAACATATTTGTAAGGAGTAAATTTATACATATTATCCTTACTTAAAAACTATTCAACTTCACTACTTAGTTACTCGTTTACTAAATTTAATTCATTGTTTACCTAATTTGTACCATTTACCAATCAAATAAAATAACAATTTAAAATGGAAGCTTGTGGAGATGATGCAATTTCATTGTTTCCTGAGGAGGTAAACGTCATATTTTAACTTTACAGTTATTATATAACTACGTTAGTGAGTTATTTAATTTTACAGAATAAATATGTTCAAACAAATAAGTTGGTTTGGAAACAAATTTTGGACTTGCCTGTAGCAGATAGCGACAAGTCTCTCCTGAACTGCATTTTGACTTGTACTCTTTGGTGTCAAAGGATCATAATTATCGGTTAAAATCCCACGTAGTGTTTTCTCTGCTTTACCGTTACCTGTCAGGCGATGTACCCAGAACTTTATTTCACTACCCTATAACATTTATATAGCCACTACCCCTTACCACTATTTCGTATTCAGAACACAATCTCTTATCTTGACGAGATAAAGATAGTGGTTAAATAAGGGACAACTTTATCCTCTTTGGGGCTTTATGCGACAGGCATAAAATTTAAGCGCGTACATTTACTTGGCTCAAAATCTGCCTTACACAATACATGTGTATCATCATGCAAGACAATGCAGAGTCACCCAATGAATCGTATATCCCCCTTTAACATCCAAGTTATTTACATTAATTTGAAACAAAATAGTTTTGTTTTCTTTAATTGACCATTAGCAATTAACCAATTTTTAAAAGCAATTGGTAGGAAAATCACTTACATAGACATGAGATGAGTGCCTTTCATAGCTATGCCAGTATGGATAAAAATGAACAATGACAAAGTACATGTACCAAGGTCTAATTGTACCAAGTTCGGCTACGTGAGCACTTTTAAACATCTTTACTAGTAATTCTTTTTAATTTCCAATTTGTGGATTCCAATTTAAGTTTTGTATTTTTATTCTTCCCGAATATCTTGTCAATTAGTACTCTCATTTCGTTGTATGCGTTTTTTATTCTTGAGTTGAAGTCGAATCCGTCCACCAAAATATCAAACCTGTCATCAATCATCAACAACGACTTCAGTTATTGCAATTATTTCTTCCACTGAGAAAGTTATTTTTCTTTCTTAGACACGGTACAGCTGACGTATTGAGTTTCTATAATAAGGTCGCCAACATAGTTTGTTTCTTTATTATATATTTTTCGCCTATTTAACTGGCCTGATCTATTTCGTCCCCCGACTACATTTACTAATTCTCTTGTATATCATTTAAGGTTCGCGTTTTATGTGGACGCGTAGAAGTTACCCCATATTTCAAGTAATCCAACCTCTCTTCTTCTCCGCCTTCAATGGCAATTATTTATTTAACTGTAAATGCGGGTTTCCCCCATCATGACCTTGGTACAGTCTAACCTTGGTACGTTACACTGATTAAATCATAATTTATATTATTGAACTTGTCATGTGTGTATATTATAGATATAAGACATATCATTTAAGATATTTTATATTAAGAATTATTTAGGCATAAGATG
>JAQIWN010000922.1:0-24916 GCA_034699025.1 Entomobrya cf. arborea Gr-Col-00668
AGTAGAATTCCGCTCCTCGTCCACGGAGGGGAATCCCACTCCGCGGGAGTGGAATTCCTATGAGTGCACCTAACTGGATACAGAGTTAGAAAAAAAGTAGAACTTGAATGCGACTCGACTCTTCTGTTTCTTACTTGGCTTTTTCATGGTGCGCGATTTCCACTAAAAAGTCAAACATTTTCTTCGTTGTTGGCTTACTAATAGTTTACCATGTTTTTTTCCTAGTAAAAAGCAATGAAGTAGGGCAAAGATTAGAAGGAAGAAAATAAAAGAAAGATAAAAAAGTCAAGTGGAGGACTGTATGGTTTGGTACAACCAAGTTCACTGAATTCAGCGTACTGGGAATATGTGATGATGATATTATGATGATAATGTGAACAAGGATAGTTTCGTCGTTTTTCTCTCTGTTTCGAAATGTGAAATTCTGGTTGTTATTGTTGTTTCTCTTGTGTATCTCTGCAGTGCATAAAATAATGAGAAGAATATGACAAAACGGCGATAAATGGCAAATGGAGGAGTAGGAGGATGATGGGTAAAAGGAAACAAACATGCTTGACAAGAAGATATAGAAGAAGCGGATCAGCGGACATTGATTTCAAAACGAGACATCACTTTGGTGAACACATCGTTCCACATAGTTATTGTTGGAAATGTCGTCGGTCGGGGAAGTTGAAATGAGATTTTTTTTTAAATCTAGACATCTCAAAGCAGATAGTTTACTGATCCTTTGTATGCTTTGTGAGCTATGAATTCAATTCTCTTGTTAAAGAAGAAGCTAAATTCTGGCCAATTTATTAGCGGAAAATTGTGAATTTTATGTAACATTATTTTTTCGTAGTTTTAATGTCATAAATTTTAATTGAAAAAAGTAATGCTAAGAAAAATTACAATTTTAAAGTATTTTAAATACTGTAAAATTGACTTGTGTTTTCATTTCATCTCTTTCGTCATTACAAATTTTATTGTTGTGTGGGCTATAAACTTTTTGTATTGTTTATGTCGTGTGTAATACGTTGCAAAACAAATTAGACGATAATCGTTAAAAAAATACGTTGGAAAATTTCATGCAAACTTACATTTAAAAAAAGCTGAAGCCTCTGCTATTGAATATATAAAATTTAAAATATGAAATCCCATTTGGCCGATAACTTATTAAATGCAAGCAGGCAGCATCCATGCATTTTATTTTTATTAAGATGCGGATAGATATAAAACAAAGATTTATCAGTTATCTGTTTCATACGAAGGAGTATGTACTAAAGGATGTTATTATGAAAACGGTTTAGTCAATCTGAATATCCTATCTTGCTACACTCTTCTCAACAATTTGCAAACTATCAAGTATGATTCTGCAGAATACAGTTTGAAAAGAAGAAAATCCTAAAACGGCCTCTTTTAAAGATCACAAAAATAAAATTCCAAATCTTTCACTTTATTTTCCACCTGAAAATTACTTTTCACATCATGTTTTAATAGAATATAATTTTTAACACGATCATCCATCATTCTTTCTTACAGCATTACAAAAACTGTATTATTATTGGGGATAATGGATGGATGGACGTGTGTGTCGGTCGTGGACGTCGTGGAGTGTAGTGGAGTTGTGCCAAAAGTAGGTAAAATTGATAAATAAAATTTTTACACACTACCACACCACAACACACATTTCTCAGGGAAAACCCTGACATAGAGAAAAAAGGAAGATTTCTTATTCCAATCCAATTGCATCTGCTCAAGTGTCACTTTACATTTCCCCTGAGACCAAGGCTGCAACAGACTCTTTGTCTATTCTCTTTTCATGTCGTATTAATCATTAACATTACATTTGTCGTTTTGTTTTTCCAATCCATTTTCTTGATTCCATGCCACACACCACAATAATGTCCTACTTTACAATTTCCAAACAAAATCCAAAAGAGCATAAAAAATTGTCTCTGATGCGTTTAATCTCCTGTGTTACCCCAACTACATTTACTCATAGAGCTCTAATTCTCTTTGTTCATCTAAAAAATATCATTCTCATCCCATTAATTTCCTTATCCATATTCCTTAAGATGTCGCAAGAGATAGAAACTCTCTTCATTCAAAACCTTATTTTCTTTTTTTACACCTACACAATAAAAAATGTTCAAATCATATGCAATACACGCACGATCGGATTAGCTAGCGCCATATAGCGGTTTTCCCCCTGACAAATTTCATCATGATATAATATATTTGTTCAACAATTTTTCCCCCTACATTGTGAGATAGCCAAGCCACTACATTTAGCCAAGTCATTAACTTTTTTTTCTAAATATCACATTTGATTTGGAATTGGAAGAAATACACCTGAAAGTGACAGCATTATGATTCTTATGGAAACCTTTTTTTAAACTTCCCTGAAAAGGATTATATTATAACTCCTTTAAGTATTAATCCCACCATATTATGAATATTGCGCATTACACACCAGTTTATGGGACTGTTCACATGATAATTTATTTAAAGAGACGTTTCATTTCAACTTTAAGCGATTCTCTGCGCAAGTCCAAACCTATCCAGTTGACTACACATAAGTAATCAGCTAATTCGTTGGAATTGACATCCTATCCGTTTATCCGATATTATACACGCTCCCAAATTGCAATACATTTTTCGCAGATCATTCTCACAAACAGCTCAACTCTCTCTCTGCTATTCAGATTCTCTGCTATTTTTTTCTCCTTGTTAAGATACTAGCAGTAGTGGTTGTCATGTGAGTCTTTTTTTCCACGTTCCCACAAAACATGGAATTAAATAGAGAAAAGAGGGACGGATAATGTTAAGTTGAGGAGAATGATATTTCTTTAGTTTCTTTGTTACTATCACCCTCATTCCCACACTCTTAACACGAGGACAGGAGGAGACGGAGAGGAGGCTAATGTGCACAAAAGTTTGCTTTTTCCGTTCGTCTTACCGATTCGCCGACCGACCATACATACTCAACTATTCAGCTATTCACCAAGAGCACATCACATCATCATCATTATCATCTCTTTCTACACTATAAATTGTCGTAAATACCCAGAGAGAAGCGCTATATATAAAGTATAGTAAGTTATAATATGCTCCAAATAAGCATGATGTGAGAAATGAAAAAAAACGAGGGTACAGTAGAGAAAAAATGTGCGGTGCGGAGTCCCATTGCATTGGTAAAAAACTGAAACCTTATTTGATGTGAGGCAATTGACTGTATGTAAGTTTTTTGGTACTAGCCCGTGTTGCATTTACTTTCGCACCTTTTAGATTTTAAAACCTCGTTTAAGACACACCACTTTATACACTCAGACATCAGAGAATAGAGTCAAATAGTATCCCTCTACTTTTTACAGACGGCATATTCAACAAGGAGAATCTTGGGAACACAAGGCACATTTTCATCATTCTCTTTTTCACTCTGGACCGCTTCTACTCTCTTAGTTGAAACTGCTTGAAGTAGAACGTCTTTTTTGTCGAGTTTAAACTATTTTTTAAAAATTAAGTGACATTTAATTCACTGGTTAAAGGGAAATTAGTTGGACATCTTGTGGATAAATTGTTTGGGGGTGTCGATAGACTGGACTAGAGCTTTCATCTGATAAAAAGGTAGGTGTGAGAAAATCTATTGGTTAGTTTTGGGTTTTAAATATTTGTGCGTTAAAAATGAATGTAACTGGAGTACAGTTTCAATTTTGAAATTGACAGTTTTTGACAGTGAAATGTAAAGA
Source organism: Entomobrya cf. arborea Gr-Col-00668 (assembly GCA_034699025.1). Classification (NCBI taxonomy): domain Eukaryota; kingdom Metazoa; phylum Arthropoda; class Collembola; order Entomobryomorpha; family Entomobryidae; genus Entomobrya; species Entomobrya cf. arborea Gr-Col-00668. The sequence continues at coordinate 3,729 of JAQIWN010000922.1, forward strand.
GGTAGAGTGGGATTTTGATAATTAGTTGTTGAATATGAAAAGGTGTGGTGGGGAATTGTGGCATGGTACATGCGTAAGCACGTGGTACTTGTCACCAACCACCATGTCATCATGAAAGGGTGACTCACCACACCATTAAAGCATGCCATACGAGAAGAATTAAAGTTTGGTAGTTTTTCTGGGTGTAGAAGCTTTTGTTGAAGGAATTAATGATTGATTGTATCTTTTAATTTTACGTGTTTTATAGTGCACAAAGGCTAAACGACATTTTTGAGCGGTGTACTAAGAAGGAAAAATGTCCGATCCAGAAAAGGCACAACCTGCTGAGGGGGATGTGGAAGTTGACGAGGGAGTAGAAGAAGAAGAAGAACAAACAGGCCCTACCAATAATCAGGCACCCCTCCAGCTAGGTCTTGATCTTGATGTTCCTGATGTACCGCCAGAAGTACAGAGGCGGATTAAGGCTTTGAAAAAAATTCAAGTGGAAATCACTCAGATAGAATCTCAGTTTTTTAGGGAAATGCACGATCTAGAAGTCAAGTATGCACCAATGTACACGAAGCACTTTGAAAAGGTAAGAGGCTTTATATATTTTTAGATTAAAAAATACAGTAAGACTTGATAATTGTGCAATTTTTGTAGTCATGAACAAACTGACTTGCAAGTAGTGATGTAAATCATTTGTTAATTTGATTCATTTTGTTGTATTTTGCAGAGGAAGGAAATTGTTTTGGGGAAATATGAACCAACAGACGCTGAATGTGATTTCTCTTTGGAAGGTTCCGATTCGGACACCGAGGATCTGAATGACTCTGTCAATAAGCTTAAACTGGAGAATGAGCAAAAAGAGTAAGAAAGCTTAGTAGCAGTACATATTCTTTCGCAGGTACAAATTGCATTGTCTTTTTAAATACTTAATGATTCAATTTGTTCTCTTTGAACAGAGGAAAAGAAGCTGTGCCTGGAATTCCCGAATTTTGGCTGACCATCTTCAGAAATGTAGAGATGCTTTCCGACATGGTGCAAGAACATGATGTACCCATCTTAAAGTCTCTTACAGACATTAAAGTTGAAATGACTACTCAGCCTATGGTAAGTTATCTTAAAATTTCAGTGCAAATATTGTCATTTCCCTCCGTCTAGGAGACACAGCCGCAGACTCTTACTAAACTAAAGTCTTGCATCGTCATTTATTGAGTAGTAGTTTTTACAAAAACGTATTATTTTTTTTCATAGGGATTCCAACTTTTTTTCCATTTCGCTCCTAATGAATACTTCACCAACCAAATACTAACCAAAACTTATGAAATGAAGTGTGAGGTGGATCCTCAAGACCCGTTCTCATTCGAAGGTCCAGAGATCATTAAATGCTCAGTAAGTTATAAACCTATTTAGTCCTGAGACTATTGAGCAATAATTGTGATTTATAGCTATTGCAAAATCATGTCTGGATTGTAATAACAAATATTCTTTCAACCAGGGCTGTAAAATAGATTGGAATAAGGGTAAGAACGTGACCATTCGAGTAGTTCGCAAGAAACAAAAACACAAACAGCGAGGTTCCATAAGAATGGTGAGCAAGACTGAAGAGGTACCGTCATTTTTCGATTTCTTCAATCCACCCGAAGGTAATTTAACCTACTGAAAAGCATACTTCAATTTTCCAAGGAAGGTAATAATTTATGAAAATATTTAAACAAATTCTTTCTTTCATTTTTTTAGTGTTGGACGATGCTGAAGTTGAGGAAGAGACCCAAATTCGCCTCACCAATGACTTTGAAATTGGTCAATACATTCGAGAGCGTATCGTCCCAAGGGCGGTCCTTTACTACACTGGAGAAGCCCTAGAAGACGATTACGATGAGGAGGAGGAAGAGGAAGAAGAAGAGGATGGTGAAGAAGGAGAGGAGGAAGATGATGAGGATAACGCCCCTCCCTCAGGTGGACATGGTGGTGGTCAAGTTGCAGCTGCTGGAGGTGGCCGTGCCCGCTACAATCGTAAGCGTGACAACACTAGTGCTAAAGCTAATTCAGAGTGTAAGCAGCAGTAAATTGTGTGCTGTAATGATGAATGACAGACACACAATTTAAAAAATCACAGCCAAGAAAAAAATCTACAAGACAAAAAATCTTTCCTTTGCCGCTAGGTGGTGCTGCTAACCTCCGGACCTACTCCAACTCTTAGTCTCCTCTCCCTTCTCGCAGACCTAACATTCTCTATCAATTGATTCAATCAATTAGGGGCACTGAATAGATTCTACGTACTACCTACATTATTAGTCTCTTACCAAAATTATATTATTAACTACATATATACGTATATACTCCATCTTCTAAGAAATACTATTGTTGTTGTTTAGCTAATAATCCTAAAAAAAAAGTAGTACGTAGTGTACCTAATCATCGCATTATGATATTAAGCAAATTAACTTCAACAACAGCATACTTACCAACCTGAAATTTTATCTTGTCAACATCAGCAGGACCCCTTCATTCTTATCTTCACTTCCTCTCTTGAAGCATCTTTTAATAACAAGCTTGTCTGATGATGTTGATGTAATACAGCTTAATTTACTTTAAAAAACCTTAACAATTTGTGTCTTTAATTTAAACTTTTTAAAAAGTTTTAATTCTTGTATGAAATGTTTCAATAATATGAAATATGCCTCATTTTCTACATGAAGTGGCAACTTTTTTCAAGATCTGTCATAAACAGCATAATGTTAATTTCCTTTCCATCTCTAACTGTCCTTCTGTTGTTAATACGCTTTAGCTCTGTTATCTCAGTCATATTTTTAACGCATGTTTTTATAACTATTCATGTGCAGAATATGCCTGGGGTATTTTGAAACATTGTATTAACTGCAAAAAGCAGAATAATTTATGTTTTAATTTTTAAACATATACGTTAATATTCTATATATTTAGTAAACGCTAGGCGATGATGAAGAATGATGAATGTGAGAAATTGTGTATATTATTGTTAAACCGGTTAGTTTCCATTTTAAGGAATATTATTAAGTTTAAGGCGCAAATAAATGTGAATGTGAAATTGTGAACTGCCTCGAAACAAAAACAGCGTACAACCTATATTAAAAACGGAGAGGGGTACATTTTTTTTTGGCTAAGTACATTAATAACCGAATTTAACGAATGATCTTCTTGAACGGGATGAACGAGAGTAAAAACTATATCTAAACAGTTGTGTAGGTAATTGTAAGAGTTGGAATACTAAGACCAAGAAAACATAATATTGCTGGCGTCAATTTTTTTGTCAAATTATTCTAAAAAAATTACATTTATTGTATGAAGTACATACAAACATTACATACGTACATAAACATACACTTATATTCACATTTTTCAGAAGTCCATTATTTAGTTGCTAAAAAGTAATATGTAATTTAAATATGATTGTGTTAAAAAATATGTATTACTTAAACTATTAATTGCTATTCTTGCATGATGTTACTACTTGTGTAATCAAATATCAAAACATACATATATTAAGATACATAAATGATCAAAAATATAGTTTGTCTGTTAATTACTTGAGATATACACAATGATACTACTGATGGAGTGACCAGATTTGATGAAAAACTGTAGAGCAACATTTGTAGCGTTAATTAAGTTCATGCAATTGTTATGATATTGATTTGATTATCTATTAATTTTAGAATAATCAGTTATGATGTTTTGTAAACATCTTTTCAATATAAGATTCACTTTTATTATGACTCTTTGGGAAATAAAACATTATGCTTTGTGAGAAAAATTAAACAATGAAACTAATGGAATGCATGATCATTTTGTGTAAACATGGAAAATCCTTTAAATTAATGGAATAAGTTCATCTTGGTATAAAATTCTATAAAAAAATCGAGCAGTGAAACGTTTTCTGTAATATTGCAATTCATATCTAGGTTTAGTGAACAGCAAGCAAGCAGATAAGCCAAAGATTACTGGGATATACATTAAAGTAACGAGTGAACATGAAATGGTTTTTTGCTACGTCGGAGGTGTACGGTGAACATTGCAAAGGAAAGGTAAGCATTAGAAGGCCTTGCAAATAACGCAACAATGAAATTGTATGATATCGATCTAACAGACGCACGTCACTTCCGTTGCTGTACCATCAGAAATACGCCTTTTTACATATTATGTATCATTATTGTTGTAAAATGTTATGCATTCATACATACACACCTAATACCGAATCCATGTGAGTGTAACAAATGCAATTGTTATCTTCACGATTATTCATAACATTTTTTTTTATTTACTGTAATTGAACAAAAAAAAACCGTAAGAAAGCTCGTATACCTGCGCTGCACTGAGTAATTACAGAAGCCCTTTTTTGATTTTTCTTTTACACATAACTCCCATTATACTTTCACTTAAGTTTGCAAATATGTGTAACAAACTTTTGTGTACGATGTCATTTCTTGAAAAAAAATGGATACAGAACAGATCCTGCAACAGAACCTGGATAGAAACGTTTGTATCCAAGTCAGACTTGGCCATCCTCATCAAGCTAAATTTATTTCGAACAAAATGTTAATTAAGTCAAATCAAATTAAAAAAAGAAACTTATTGAAAATATTAAAAGAGTACATTCGTAAAACTCTGTACATCTTGCAGTAAATAGATTTTTTATACAATGCAATTTCTAAAAAATCAAAAACAGTTTATTTTGCTTTTATCAAAACTGCGATGCGTTCATCATGTTTAGAATCAATTTCAAAAAACAAATATACAAGACGCAAAAAAACAGAAAATGAAATTATAACGTTATTACAGAAACCAAAGGTGAAAGTAGCTTTCAGTGCTGCACACACTGAAGACTAAAATTTACAGCTTTACATTACACATTAGAGCAGTCTAGTTTCAAAAACTACAGAAGCAAGTCAGTAAAATTTGTTTCTTTAAATATTGCCAATCAAGTGCATTCGATCATAGGTTGAAGTATACTAATTACAGGTAAATTATAAAATAATATAAAGTGCGATTACATGGCTTAAAGGACACACACATCAGAAGACAAGGGCAGTTCTCTCCAGTTAGTATTTTTTTGTAACGCTGTAAGATTTTTTACTATAATATACCTATAATTTTTACTATAATGTTGAATGTAGAGAATAAGGATGGATATGGATAGATCTAGGTAACTTTTTCAGTGGAATTATGCAGGCCTGGAAAAAACGGGTGGTACGGGTACATTACATAAGATCCAGTAGTACCTTATTGCAAATATTCATCAACGTAGTACTCATAAATAATTTAACGATTCCCCAGACACACAGGTTACATATAACATAATATTACGTACATACATATTTTTATGTAAGTAGAAAAATATGCATATATGTTCAAGGCTAACAGCAGTCAGTAAGATCAACTTTCTGGTATTATCCCCAGTTTTTGTTTCACCACCGACAGGATTTCAGTTTTTTTCCTGCAGCCATGAAGAAAAAAGAAGGAATTTATTAGACTCAAGTTCCTGCGACACATTTATAAAAAAGGAATTGCATTGCAGTCTTCTTGAGCCCAATTTATTACATTTTTTTGTCATAAAAAAGTCAGATTTAATATAACTTAATTTAATATCACAGCATGTAATATGAAATGCAAAGATGCTTCATTTTTCACACTTGAGTTGATTCAAGTAATTTCAAGCTTTCTGCTCATTATCCTAACTGACCATTACATTGTCACATACCAGTTTACATACTAATGCCATCCAGACTTGCCAAAACCCTAACACATGAAACTGACTTGACCATGTATCTTTTTTTATCATCAAACGCTGCGCTGGCTCTGGCCCTGGATTGAAATATATACAATGTTTCTTGAAAGAAAAAGCGTTACCGTCATCCTTGCAGCAAAAATGTAATGTTATTTTTTTCACATAAAGTCAAGCCAGTTTGAAAAAGTTGAGTTGAAGAAGAGTGAGTGAATGCCCTTTCAAGAAGTCAACCGAGAAAACTCAAAAAGAAACAGAATAGAAAATACGACAGAATAGCAGGAGCAGAAAAAAAGCTGCTGTCTTTTTTTTGCGTATCTTCATTTTTCCATGCAAAAGAGTAAAAAAGCTTTGCAAGCTATTTTTATTAGATGCTTTACGTTTCCTTCGTGGCATGATGGCATGGCATAGCCTGGCCTTTTGCATTGTTCATGTTACCGTAGATCCATCCATTGTCCATTATATCCATCCATCCGTCGTATCATTTTCTCCTTGCGACTGACTCCTCCGTGTTCCGTTGTGTCGTGTAACATATCATCCCTAACAACATGATGGTTTCAGAGTTTTTCAGATATATATTTTTTATTACATGTTATATAAACCTTATAATATGATGAGAGGGTAGTAGTAGTAGCTCTTATAACTGAATAATAAAAATGTACAATAGTATGCCTTCTCAATAATGCTGCTAAAAACTTACAACAATGTACATGTTACATGGACATGTTACATGTATCAGCCAATTTCCACACAACACACATCAATTTTTTTTAAGTAGGCAAACGCTTCACAACGACAACAATAACAGATCCATGAGAGATCGTGGAAACAGAAAAAAAGTGAAGCTTCTTTCTTGACTATAAAGTATGTGTAACTTAATTGAGCTTCCAGTCAGTTCATTTGTTAGACTAATTGTTGAACCATGATTGGTAGATGTTGGGAACTCTTCATCTTTGTAACAAAAACAAATAACGTTTGATATACTTGGTTTGTGTGTGTGTTGGTTTGGTGTGCTAATAAATGACTGGCTGTCTTTTTGTGATGATGAATGACGCGAGAAAATGTGGACATCACTTTTTGTTGGTTTGAGTTTTGACATTTGATGTTTGCAAGTCAGTGGACTGAACTTGAAGGAGTGTGTGGTCATGCATGACTTGATTTTTATATTTAATTTTTTACTTCACGCATATTCACGATTACTCTTCAAAGTATAAAGTGTTCCAATTCCAGAAGTGTTCCGAATAGATTTTTTAAGTAGCAAACTGGTAAATATGGGAGATTAAAATAATTAAGTGACATTCTTAAAAAATTATGGAGATACTCAGTACCACTGATATTAGGAGAAATGGGGTCAAAGGTTAGGAGTGGATTAAATAAATGACAAGGGATTTGGGGATCTCGAAGAATGTAGTGATTAGAAAAATGTTGGCATGGACAGTCAATAGTGGCAAACAGAGCAAAAATGATATTCAGACGAAAAGATAAGAACAATGAGAAGTGGTGCAATAGCTGTCATCATGAAAAGTATGAGTATTCAGTTCCAAGCGTAAAATCCATATTTATATGGATTACCTTGTTGGGATTAATAGAGCTTCCACATTTATGTTGTAGTCAAGGTATGAAAACAGAACTATTTAAAATTATGAATTATAAATTGAGTTTTCTAAATGAGAATTAACAATTAATATATTGTAATTTACAATGTTTAGGTTTAAATGTGGAGAAACTAGGATGTTTTCATAAAGTACCACCTCAGCCGCAAGGGGATCAAGCCTTTACCAAGAATGAATCAACGCTTCCTAGTTTTCTGCAGTATGACACAAATGGCAGTGATAGTAGCAACTCAACTTGGTTATCATCTTCATCGACAACAAGTGGAAGTGTTCTACCCTTTTTGCAAAGCACAACCACAACTGAACCACCTTTACCACCATTTCTCTTAAATGATTTCAATTCGGGATCGCAATCCAGAGAAGATGAGTCCACAGTGTCTACTGCATCCGATGACTTTTTGGATTTATGGTACTCGCCTTCCTCCCCTGACCGTCATTTGACAGACAGTCCAAAGGATTGCATTGCTGTTTGCTTCTTTGAATCTTTCCGTTACGCTGGAGTGTCTACTACGCTGGAAAACAGTTTGGAGTGCTTATGTGGCTCCAGTTATGGTCGGTATGGACTCGGCCGGTGTTCAAATTGTAGTAAGGAACCAACTCTGGAATGTGGCTCTCTGACGGCCTACACAGTGTACGACACAGGCTTCAAGGTTCCCTCTAATCCACAACAGATTATTCTTCTTCAACGCACAGAAAATGCGTTACGCATTTCCTGGCGCAAGCCACTTGCTACAAATGGACCTCTTTCTGGGTACAAAATTAGTGCCACTCCACTCTTCTCCTATTCTCACGAACGTGTTCTTCCTCAGTCATGGGAGGTGTCTGCCTCTGCCAAATTGCAAACATATTTGGTAGGCCTTGCCGCCGCAACACAGTACAATGTAACGGTAGCCGCTGTTAACGCTGCTGGGACTGGCCGTGCAGTATCGGCGGTGATGTGGTCCAAAATAGGCCTACCAGATCGACCGCCTGCGCCACGAGTCATTTGGCATAATAAACGCCAAATGCGGGTTACAATGGAGCGAGCTCATAATTCCAAAGGACCTATTTCAGCGTACCGTCTTGTCGTAATTGATGAGCATCAGACACCATTTTTTAACAAGGATCGCCTCATCACTTGGAATGAATCTTTAACAGTGGGCTATCCGTACTATACTGTGGCAGAGTTTTCTCCGGAAGACTTTCCAACAGATTTTATCATTGGGAATGGAGGTTACTACGGTGGGTTCTTCAATGGACCAATGCCTAGCAACGGACATTGGCACCCTGCGTTGGGTATTGTCAGCTCCATGGACGGGTTCTCTGAATCCGCTTATTCAATCACCAGTCATAGCCAACATGCCGATGCTTTTATGAGGGCTGACGATCATGAACACGCAGGTGGTGCTGGAGGTGCACATGAGAGAATTGAAGTTATCGGTGAGGACAGCCCCGCTGTCGTTATGTTTCTCTGGATCTCCATTGGAGTTTCCAGTGGCATTCTTTTTCTATGCATTGCTCTGTACGTCACTTTGAAGTTGCAAAAGAGGCCAAAACGCCGTCGCCGGTCCACAAGATCTTCTATAAATCGGCCCCTTCAGCAGTACACTAGTCCTAGTGAAACAAGTCATCAACTTGCCAGTTCCACTGCTTCAACAGATCTTACCTTTTCGACAAGTTTTCTCCAAGGATTGGCTGACGCTGCTGTTCTTGCGGCAGCCAACCAGAATGGAGCATACACGCACGCTGGCTTCGTGCACGATGAGGACGTCAAGACTAGATGTTTGAATAGGCTAAAGCCTGTACAATATTTGCCAAGGACAGGTCTTGACGTACCTGGTGGAGCTGAACAGGAAGACTCTGTGCTCAGAGTAGTAGCAAAAGGAGCGTTCGGAGGACCTGTCTATCTCTCCCAGATGCGAACCACAAAAGCACCACTTACACTAATAACATTATTCGCTGAAAATGATAATCAATCTGTGGATAACTTGGAGGAGATTGAACAGCTATTGAAATGGCTTGATGAGCTTGTCAGATTAGACCAGCATGTGAATGTTACTCGACTGGAAGGATTTACAGACACCGGAGGAGAAATATTTTTGGCAGTGGAAGGAGCCATTAACAAGGTGCCCTTGAAGCACATGCTTTTGCAGATTAGAGGTGGTGCGAATAATCCCCAAGTTCAACAGCAGCCCTTCACACCCTATCAACTTCTTCTATGTGCCATGAACATTGCAGAAGGCATGTTCCACCTTCATTCCTACAAGGTAATTGATGCCATTGTAATTATAAATACTAAACATAATGTTAATTTCTTAACAGTGTGTAACATTTATATTATATTTTCATCCTTAGGTTACGCATGGTCACTTAACTGCCACAAATGTACTAATAACAGGGGATATCACTGTGCCAAAACTGACAGGATTCGGGCTACTCAAGAATAATCCTCTTGATGGGGTAATGAGAGAATGGAAACTACAGTTATGTAGTGTGTAATTAAATGCAAGTTCTAACTTTTGAAATACAATATTTTTGTAGGAAAAAGACTATTCGAGATGGAAAGCTGTTGAGCAATTTCAAAACCGTTGCACCCCTTCCTGTGATATATGGGCATTTGGAGTGCTCTTCTGGGAGATAGCTGCACTTGGTGAGAATAAATAGCTTTCAAATATATCTATATACTGTAATTTTATCATTGAAAACTAACTCCTAAATTATTCCATCAATTAAATTTAGGAGGTACTCCATATCATGACGTGCGAACTGAGGATCTCTCTCGACATGTGATTCGTGGTGGAAGGCCGACCCAAATTGAAATGATGGGTGACGTTCTTTACCAAATCCTATCAAATTGTTGGCTACTGAATAGGGAGGAAAGGCCCGACTTTTCTCATCTCAGCTGCAGTATTCATGAGCTTCTTCCCCATTCCGAGGTAATTTTTACTTCATTATCAAAAATAAAATAACTGAATATCATGACAAACATGGCTGAAAATTGGTTTTTTATTCTATTGACAGGGTAACTTGTTTGTCTCTCAATCGTTCGCCTATCCGCCGTATGTTCATCACTACGAGTATATCCCTTCCAAATAGTGAAAACCAAAAATTGTTTAGACAGTTAAAAATGTGAATTAAAATTGTATTAGCCACCCATATTATAACATAAAAAGACATGTATAAGAGTCTTAATCAAAAACTCCAACAAGCAATGACAAGTGAGGAAGCTTTAACTTTGCAACAAATCCTATTATATGACAGCTTTAAAAAAAGAAGCATACTTTTTGATTTCTAATTTTTTGAAACATTTACAATCTCAAATATTACAAATTAAAATGTAGACACAGTTTAGGTTTTGATAATCTATAGGTAGTGTGTAAAATTATCCCTGTGAGAAACAACAGTATTCACTAGGAATCCAATCAATCAATAATTTATTACAAATTCCTGAACTTTGAATAGAAGTATATTTCAAAAATCAGCTAACTTATAATTGTTCATATTTCATCTCTGAATTGTTCATATCAGTCACATTACAAAAATTCATATCGTCTTGATGATCATATTGTTTTTTTAAACGTAGCAATGTGAATATCAGTCTGTAGTCAGGCAGGCATGAAGTGTATCGGTAGTACGCATGCTATGCACAAAGGTTGACCCATTCAGAGAAAAATATTTAATTTTCACGAAAGGGATAAAAATAGGAAATAAATACAACAACCAAAGTACTTTCTTGCCACTGCACTGTGTTCCATATACGGCGTTTTTCTATTCCTCTTCTACTTTTTAATATCGTTACGCGTGAGAATCATGTAAAATGTGGTAGATTTTTAGACACTTTTAAAAATATTCTGACAAATCGGATAAAGTTGAGTAGTAATAGTAATTACTTAATTATATGTACCCAATAAGAGTAAGTGTAGGTAACTTAAATACATTCTGTAACTAAATTGGCCTTTTCAGCAAATAATGGGCCTCGTGCTACAGACTGCACATACATTGCACTTCCATTCAATTCAACCATGGTGATTCTTTATGATGCTTCTCTGTCTCTCTCTTCTAATTCAGAAAACTCTGTGAAAAGTAAGCTAATTTTAGGTGATGAGAAAGTAGTGATTGTAGATCCGATATCTGTAATAATATTAAGAGGTGCAAATCTTATATTTTTAACTAACTTAACTCCAGTTCCACCATAAAACATATTATTTTTATTATGTAGAAATTCAAGTTTGTACCTTTATTATAAAATGCCAGTGCTGCAATATTTTGATTTTTATATTTAAAAAATAAGAATGTATTATGCAAATATATATGTATTACATTTCGAAGTGTAAATATTCCGATAATGTGTTTAGTATAGAGATTAAAGTATTAGATGTATATCATGTATGCAGTAGTTAAAGTCATTGTTTATGCTTTAAATTATTTTATGTTATAGAGTACATTTTATCTATGTAAAATAAACAACTTCAAATGACCCAACTGCGTTTAATTTTTTTGTATGTTTGTTTCATGACAAAATAATTCGATGTAATAAAATATTAGTTCAAAACCAATTTACATTGTTCAGTTTCTTGCAAAGGAATAGTAAATATCTTTTTAAATGATTGAAAGCTGGATTGGAGGAATCCTCTCAACTATGCAACATTGATTGAATTGAATCATTAACAATCAGGAGATGCCGTATCATGGATTACATACCAAATCTTTTTTTCATTTTCAGTTCTGCTTTGCTTATTCATGTGATGCTGGAACGGTGGCGCATTAATGGATGATTAAAAATTCTTTTGAACATATTGCATTTTTATTCTTCGCTCATATGTTATGCATCTTGAAATAATATTAACCACAGAACACAATTTGATAACGAATACTTTCAAGATGTAAGAAATTTTTTCCTTTCCTTTTTATTATTCACTTAAATTCGTCATTTAGTCATCGGCATAGTAGATCATCTTTTCATAACATAATATAATTGTTTATTGATAATACAAAAGTTTTGTGCTTCTTACATTAGTTAGTTAACTTATGTATCTGGTAAACGATTCCTCATTACCTATTATATTAGAATAGTAAATATCTTCTTGTCTTCCTAGTCGTTTTTTTTAAATATTCATAATCAGGAACAATATCTTATAGGAATATATTTATCATTATAGTCATGAAAATAATTTTTTTAAAGGACTGCTGTATTGAAAATCAATAATCATTACAAAATGAGTCCGTATTAAAACTCGCAAACCTTCAAACTTAACTTGCTGTACCAGTATCGTTATAGGATGTTCTTGGGATTAGGAAGCTCAATCCCAATTCCCAAACCTTCATTTCATAGAATATTTGGTCAAAAGCCCTACAAAGCTCCATCAAAAATATATACTTCTGCATGTGACACAATATGCACTTCGCCCAAAAACAAAATTGAATTTTTTTTAATTGAAAAGTTATCCAATCAGGCTAAAAATGTTGAGTACATTATTACATAACAAACAAACTACATATTTTATGAGGGAAGTAGGTTACTTATCAGTACAGCAGTCCTTCTTCGTTCTTCGAAACAACGATTTATTACTTTGTTATACAATGTGTTCTAGCTTAGCAAGTACTTACTAAATAACTATAATGAACAACATTGACTACACGAGAGTCAATAATGATAATAATCACCTTTCTTTTTTGGACAGTAGTATATATATGTATGCAACTATAATATAAATATAATGCAGCGTGTCTTTATTTTACATCTATATCATTAAAAAAGTAAAGTAAAATTAAATATTACTTAGAACGTAGTAGGTATGTTAAATAAAATCTTTTTAGTTACGAATTAATTCATATTCAGTAGGCTAATTTATATTACGAAGAACATCATAGCTTTTACATATGATGTGGGCCCACCTCATTTCAATCACACATTTAATCATATCTTTGGAGATTACAAGAACTAGAAACAAAGTTCACCGGCAATCTAGCACAATGTCTTTGTTGCAACACTGGTGGTTAAGTAAGTACTCTAATACTAATAACATTAATATGAAATAGCGGTAGCATATGGAGGTAATAAGTAACTAACGTGAACTGCTATAAGATAAGATACATTCTCAGTTACAGTATTACTTGTAAAAGTCACCATAATAAAACTATTTTGATGAATCTATCATCATGCAGCATATTTTTTACTCTATTTTAAAAACTATATTTTGCTTGCTGTAATGCATGGTTGTATGTTATGTCGTTAGTTATTAATTACGTACGTAAAATTAATCAGTTACTTAACTATACTTAAACAGCGGTAAATATTTTAAAAATGTTAAAATATAAATGAAGTGAAGTACGATTAAGAGATAATATTAAGAGATCAGGTGAGTTTGACCAAAGGAATAAAAAAATAGACAATAGCACTTTTTTACCAGGCAGCAATCTTCACGCAAACCAAAATTTCAATTTTAGTTCGTAAAAAATAGCATCGGAACAAAGTTTATCTGAATGTTAAATAAAATAGCAAGCGCAGATTTTTGTGTAAGTTTACACATGAACAAAAACGAATACTGTACGAGCCAATGAAAATTAATGTATTTAAGAAATCAACGGCGATGTACGTAGTTACGTAAAAACTTGATTCACAACAGACTTTTTTTGGTATGGTGTCCTATAAATACAACCTAAATGGGTAATTAATACGAAGTTACAATTACAGGTTTCAATAACGCTGCTGCTGAGTAGAGCCGTTAATGGATGCCCGCGGTGTTACACCAACACTGCTGCCGCTACTTGTACTAGCATTGTCTCTGTCTTTTTCTTTATTATTACACAGTACATTGTTGTTATTGTTATGGCTGACTGGGGAAACATTGTTCGGAATAGCTTGTGTACGTGCTGGTATAGGTCGGTGAAGCGCGGAAGGATTGCTGGAAGATACTGCTGCTGTAAGCTTGCTCAGAATCGCAGGTCGAGGACGTTGGTGTTTACTGGAACTTCGACGTCGTCGCACAACTTTTACTCTTTTAGCGGCAGGATATAAATGTCTAGGAGTAGTAATTGAAGAAGACGAGGACGCTTTTGATCTTGTAGAGCAAGCCGAAGTAGAGCTGAGGGAAGAGCTAGACGCACAACTTGAGTCTGATGCGTCTGAATCCGAAGAATTATCTGGACCAGAAGATCCTTTAATGCTTTCTTCAGCATCATCTTGATCAGGTAATCCATCGACTTCTTCCTCTTCGTTTTCATCAGAACTGGCTTCTTTATCTTCATTTGCTTCTTCCTCTTCTTCGTTGGATTCTTCTTCCCGTTGACCACTAAGGGGGCCACTGGAATTTTCTCTGATTTGGCCATCATCTTCATCTTCCTCCTCTTCATCATCATCCTCTTCTTCCTCTTCATCTTCCTCACTTGCGCTGATTAACTTTCTGATGCTGCCTTCCTCTTCCTCCTCTTCTTCGTCTTCATCCTCCTCCTCCTCATCTTCTTCCTCATCCTCCTCTTCTTCTTCTTGTTCCTCATCATCTTCCTCTTCTTCCACCTCATCTTCATCCTCATTGCCCGATTCAGCTTCAGAGTAGGAATTTATGTCATGATCCCCTCCACTACGATAAACGGAGAAGCTGTCTGTCTTTCTTGGAGGATGATGCGGATGATGTTGGTGATGATGATGTAATGAACTGCTTCCACCACCAGTTGCCAAACTATTGTGGTTGTGGATTGTATTTGCACTATGTATTGATTTTGCAGCAAGGATCGCTGCCCCACGCCTTGGTCTTTTCTTTGTACTAGAGGGATTATGTTGAGAGCTTACTTGGTGTCGCAGAGGACTCATTGCTTCAGGGGAAATTCCATTGATAGGGTGTCCACCGACCAATATCTTCTTTTTAGCTGACGAAGTTCCACTTACTGCTGAGTTGGAAAGCGGTCCATTAAGATCACTATTGGTGGATTTCTTTCTTCGCCCGACCGCACCAGCTGGGCCTTTTAGTTTACGAACTGGACTAGTATGTAAAGAATTGCGAGCAGCGTTGAGATTTTGTAGGAGAGCCGAACCCCTAACGGTGGAGTTCCGCCTTACAACTCGAGAATTAGCACCGACACCACTTCCAAGTCGACTGGAAGGAGATCCCACTTCACACGTTTCTCTCTCCTCATCTCCTTCGTCTTGAAACACTTTCCTACGAGCTGTCCTGTTGGCACCAATAGTATTTCTAGAAGTACGTGATGTCACACGTTCCTCACAGATAACTGATTTTGCTGCCGCTTCCATAGTCTTTGGATTTCCGGAATCGGCTCTAGTTATACTATTAACATTGTTCACTATCTTCACTATTCTTTCTCGTGGGGGTCTTCCTCTCCCACGTGGCTTTTTAATACTTGCTGGTTTTCCAACAGGACTAGTTTGACGACCTACCTTCTGGGCAATCGGTGGAGATCTCTGACTTGGACTTATTTGGCGATTTAAAGCTCGTCGCATCATATGCATCTGGTGAGGTTTAAGCGGAGAGCCAAGAATAGGACTCGGCTCCCTATTACTGGGTGTTCTTCCTCTGTTAGTCATTTGATGTTGCTTCCCGGTATAAATGTCAGGGCTAAATTGCTTAGTTTGAACACCACTTCCTCTCGTTGGGTGTGTTTTTAAGGCAGCGGTGAGGATTGGACTGGCGTGGCGACTACTTCGACTTGACTTAGGAGGTGAGACACTACGGCCACTAGGACTACCGTGTCTGCTGGATCCGGAAAGTTCTTTTTGTGGGCTTTCGTTGGAATGCTGAAGAAGGGCTTGCTTCTGCAAATTATCGACCCTGGCACTGCGTCTGAGATTAGCACGTCTAAGCATTCTCCTTCCTTTTGGAGGCCGACCACGAGCTCCACCACGCCTTATTTGCGTCAGTTGGGAACTGGTAGGCGCAGATTGTCTTAACGGAGAGGCAGATCCTCCACGGGAAGATGTTCGTAAAAAGACTGCTCCTCGGCCCCGTTGACTTAGGAACTTAGGTGGTCTACCTCTTCCACGAGGGCGCATTGGACTTACAGAGGTCGCAGACTGTGACACACTGGGACGTATTGGATAACTTGCATTGGTAATACCAGTTGGAGATGATGTTGATGATACAGTCCGTAGGGCACCAAGTGATTCCGATGATCTGGATATGCGTCGAGGTAAACGTGAGATCGAAGGAATCGAACTTGGAGTCTTCAGATGTGGAAGCTGCAGTTCATTATGATCAGTGGAACGAAGTCGCCTTCTAATATTGGAATATATGGAGCTACAAGCACCACTTTCACCACCCTCCTCCCCAGCGTCACTACTTTCAACTGTGTCTCCGCCAAACAGAGAAGGAGATGGAGCCACATCATCTTCATCCATGCTACTGATATCCCTAGCACCACCAGCATCCTCATCCTCTCCATCCTGCTGCCTCAAACGTTTCTTTTTCAGTCTATATATTTCTTTCTTAATCCGCTCAAACTTTTTTCTTCTGGAAGTGGCATTGGATATGTTCAAGCTCTTGTCGAGAAGATCATGCAAGAGCTGTACGTGATCCTCAAAGCTCAACTCAAGGCGCTTCTTGTCTTCAAACACTTTCTCAATGTACACTGACAATTCGATGTCATTTATTTTTTCAGGCTCAGCGTAATACTGTGGTGGGGGTATCTCTGACATGATACCCCCAGGTTGAAAACCGATGCGTTCGTAGACACGTTTCGCTTCCCGGAACGTAATCCCGCCCAGTTCCTGCATTCTTAAAGCAGCGCGATAAAATAACGTGTCTCTGGAGTTATACAGCATACAGTTATTGATCATTAATTGGAAATCTGCCTGCAGATCATCTATGGTTTCATACGCGAACTCAAATATCTTTTTGCGCATTGTTGATAAGTCCATGGGGTTCGTGACAACACTCAGGTAGTCCGGCACGAGCTCAGGGTTTACGGGTTGAGTAAAAATGAACTGTGCATCCTTTGAAACTAGATCGTCAATAATACTGGCTAAAAGGTAATTGAAAGGTTGGATTTTCATGTCCCACTCTCGACATTTAGCGTAAATATGCTCTCGCTTGATTTTTTCTCGTTTACGAGTCAGTTCACATAAGAGTCGTCCTTTTTCCAGGTCTTGTCGCACCCTCAAAGTGTCAGCATAATTTTTACTGTTTGTGTCACCCTGATAAAATTTTAACAAAATGCCATGGTAAGTAAATCTTGTTTTGTTTATCTCTCTGGTGTAATCAGAGATCCACTATTGTATAATTATATAGGAGTCTAAAATTACCTGAGACGGGTCTACTCTACGACTAGACTTGCTGGCTGAACTGGAAGTGTTTGTTATCTGTAGTCTACGCAGCAAAGGAACTCCATTGCGGGAACTTCTCTTAAGTTTCCAGTATGCCATTACATTGGCCATAAACGGGTCTTTACGGCGGATATTAAAAGTACTAGAAATCTGGGCAATAATTTCTGGTGTTATTGTTGGGACCAAAACCACAGGCGCAGCACACCTCTTCTCGGCCAGCATCTTCCGGACATGCTTAAGACGCTGATGTTCAGTGGAGGAATCCATTTCTCGTTCCTGAGAATATTTCAATACAAATTGTTGTAATAATTTTGAAAATGCTTTTAAAAAAACAGGCGAATAACACGAGTTATAATGGATAGTTAGTTGACTGGTCTTACAGCAATGAAATCGGCAGGTGCGTGAGTATTGCAATACGCAGTTTTCTTCACACCGGTAACTCCTCTGTGATCACTAACGGTTTGCATACGCATGCACAATCCTGCTTGTTGTGCGCAGGTGACGTGGAAAGCTACAAAATCATAATACACGAAACGTTAATGAATAATGAACATATAACTCACATGGTAAAACCTCATAAAGTACATAAAAAACTAAAGACATACCTGTGTAACAGTTGCTCTTAAAACACTGAATACATGCTCCTCTATTTTTTTGCTTGCAAATGAAGCATGTCAGTCTCCAGCGTGCAGGGGGTATGGTGTTAATGTTATCGATTGGTTCCAAGAACACCTGCATAATTGGAAAACATAATTGTCGTAAAAAAATTACGAAGAAAATATTCTCAATTCAGGTAATAAAAAATTTAAAAACCTTACCGTATTAGCAAAGCAAACTTCAGGAATCCAAATGGCACAAACGACATGGGCCCACCGTTTGCACTCAGTCTGTTTAAACGCTCCGCCCGAGTTCGGACAAAGGACACAATCCACAGGTCTTGATGGACTGAAAAAGCACCGACGACACAACCACTGACCTTCAGGAATGTAGGGTACACCATAGCATTCTTGGTGCACGGCTAGGTTGCACATGTCACAGAAGAGAATTGCATTGGCGTTTTGGCATTCCCCGTCCATGCAAATACAGCAAACAGCATCGTCGTCGATCAAAGGACCCTGGTCCATTCCCGAGCTCATGTAAAAACTTTCCTTCTCTAACTTGTCTAAAATTTCTTCCATCACTTCAGGCGACACAGGTGGGAGTTTTTCGGAGCCTCGCTTTCCATTCGCAATTTCCAGCCAAGCAAGGTCTTCTTCGTCCAAATCATATTCAACTATTTCAGCCAGTTCTTCCGGTGTGCGTTCAATATATCGGATATACGCACCGTTTGGTCGTGGAGGAGCATCATCCAAACGGTAATCATCTAATATTTTCACCATTGCTTCTGGTAATTTTTTATCTTCTTTTAATTGGTGATGCTTCATAGATTTACGACTCTTTGGAGTTTCCCCATTTTTGCTACCGTCGGCTAGTTGACTATTTTGTATTTTCTTTAAACTTCGGTTAAGTAACTTTCCGCGACGTCCAGTCTTTCCAGTCGTGGTACTACAGCTGCTCACTAACGACTCAGGAGTTTGGAATGAACTGGGAGTGTTGTGGTCCGCAAATTCAGTATCTCCTTTTCCGTCAGCTGCATCATTCTCGATTGGTAAATCCTCCTGTGCAATAACAAAAATAAATGAAAATTTAATTCATTCCATCCTCAATATGCCAAAAATCAATATCAAATACAATTTTCAATGGCAATTACCTTTTGAAGACATTCCAATTCTTGGAATATATCCAGTTGTTCCACCAATCCATCGAGTTCTATTTCAACAATGTTCGGTGGAAGAAGAACTACCGGTGGACTTGTGTCCACCGGCGAACTCTTTAATAAATTCGATGGCATTTTCACCACCGAAAACTACCCCCAAAACCTTCACTTTATCCAGTAAAAGACGACACTGGAAGGTAGCCAAGTAGCACTTCAAAATAGTTTATCATACTAATTCTTAGCATAAAAGTATTACAACTTAGCAACAAATAACTCATGCCAACTTCTTCACGTAACTTCATACACACAAAAAATTGGTAACTATTTTTTGCTCAATTACAAGTTACAAA
Source organism: Entomobrya cf. arborea Gr-Col-00668 (assembly GCA_034699025.1). Classification (NCBI taxonomy): domain Eukaryota; kingdom Metazoa; phylum Arthropoda; class Collembola; order Entomobryomorpha; family Entomobryidae; genus Entomobrya; species Entomobrya cf. arborea Gr-Col-00668. Next base: position 23,446 of record JAQIWN010000922.1, read on the forward strand.
TACTATATCAGTTTCCCATTCAAGAGCATTATGCCCAATCAATTTCTTTCATTTAAAAACACACTTGGTCTACCGCAGATACAGACTAAGAGTAACCCAAACAGAGATTTAAACAAACCGAACCAAGTTTCGTTATAATAAATATGTAAGGCTCGCGCTTCATTAGCACTTCAATAACCACTTTAATTCCATCTAAATTAAAGATAATCTTTTTTACGTCACACTATACATCTAAAAATCAAGTTTTACAGTCCCACAACTTTTACATCCAAACTTTAATTCATCCTACAATATGATCGTCACAACATAAAAAAACTCCACTGACAAGACACTCCAACCAGCCGTTCAACATTTCCACACCTCGACCTGCAACAAAACAAACAAACAATCCATAATTAACTTTCATTCACCCCCAAAAAACGTCAAAACATTTCCCAAACCCCCAAAACTTTCAAAACTGCGCATCATTTAGTAGGTATCTTTACACTAACAGTTGTTTTCAACTAAACTTACATTTCCTTCAACTCTTTCTCAAAAAATCTTTCTCGCCAATCAACAGTCCTCTGGCGACGTGTCTTCTTAATTATCTTTCTTGCCGTAGCAATTAGCCAAAAAATGTGCAAACTACAACAACTGATTCTGTGACTGACTGATTTGTTTTCTTTTTTCACTAAAATATTTTCACCATTCAAAAAAGAGATGAGAATGAAGTAAAGAAGTTTTAATATAGAGCATTTCTCTACATGTACATTTTTTACCATGTATGTATGTTATGTTATGTTGTGCTTGTTGTTTTTTTTATACATAAAAATACAGCGAAAGGGTTAAATAGTGAAATGAGCTGACTGAGCGCTGAGCGTGTGTGTAGCATAGAGAGTACCTACCTATCTGTATTACTTAATGCATTTCAGTTTTTTTACACAAGAGAGCAAGGCTAAATGAAAGGGAATAGTGAGTAGAGATGCAATTCATTTGCACAGCACAAGCACAGGTTCTGCTCAGAGAGCTCTCTTCCTGTCTGTCTTTTTTGTGGGGTATACGCCACCGTCGTCACCGTGCACCGTCGTCGTTGGAAAAAAGGATTGTGAATTGTTTTTTGTGTGTCGGTCTGTTCGCTGTTCATAGTTTGTTGTCTGTAATATAAGTTTTTATTGGATGTATTGTGTTGTTGTAGTTGGTTTGTTGGTTGTGCAGGGTCAGTACAAGTAATATGTACATTTTTACAACAGGAGAGTAGCGAGAGAGGAGTCAGTTAAATGGTAAAGAGCAGACAACAGCGTAATAAAACAGTCAATTTGATAAAATTTTCCTTTTACAGCAGCAGTGGAGCTGAGTAGTCTTCATATCATCATCATCTGAGAGCGGGCATAATCTTTTAACAAGTTTTATGCTAGACTAGTAAAGGCCATCTACAGTAAAAAGGCGCTATAGTGAACTACGTCCACTCACAAAATCTAGTAGGTATAGGTTT
>JAQIWN010000923.1:0-24915 GCA_034699025.1 Entomobrya cf. arborea Gr-Col-00668
TCGCAAAGCTCCATTTCCATGCTTGACTCCACACCGCTGGCAATCATTGATTGGCTTGCACATCGTGTCGCCAACAGAAGGTATACATTTATCAATGTCATTATCTCAACTGTATCCAATAATCTCAACCACAGTACAGGTCGTAGCAAAAAAAGAAGAAGACACATCACATCATCCCTCAATAATGACTTTGTGGTTGAATTCGAAGAAATTGTCTGCACAAAAAATTAAGATTCATCTTCAGCATTCCAGCGGTGCGTCCTTCAATAAACCAATATATCATTTCATGGCAATCATGCAAAACTACATACAATGATATCAAGTTATATGCTCTTTTTTTGGTACTTCCAAAATTTTATATGAATAGAGCTGAGCAGAAATGAACATTTCATACATCCGCTTATTTATCCACCCCTCTCATCATTTTTTTTGCTGACTCTCATTCTCCTGTTTTGTGTCCTTACAAAACAAAGTAATGAGAATCAGAGAAACAGACAAGATGCGCATCTAAAAGGTTCTAAAATGAACTTCATGTAAAATTCTAGTCGCATATCTCTCTCTCTATTCTCTCTCTGGATAGACGATTGTTATATTGTTACCTGTGTGGCGTGTGGACTCTTTTTTAGAAACATTTTATTTTTGATTCATTCTTCAGAGCACAAGGCAAGTTAAATCTGTGCTGTCTGTCAAAAGAACATCTTACCAACAAAATATACTACAAAAATACAAGTTACAATATCATTATTGGAGGAACTCATACTCACAGTGTGATCATAAGCCAAGCCAGAGCACAGTACATTTTATTACTCAACTTACATTTACAACCCTTTTTATTCTGATACAGAATACACACACAAAGCTAGAGAGTTAAAGCAAAAGCTCACCTCAAAAAGGTGGTTAGAGCTTCACTTGACTGTTTACTCTTGTCTACTTCTCTAATAATGCCAAATATTACCTGTTTCACTTTATATCTTTAGCCCTTTTTTGCCTCATGTACTAACCTAGCTTGAATTATTAGTATGATGTGCGATGCGGCAATGTGGAACAATGCATATAAGTTTGATAGTAAGAATGGATGACGCATTGTATAGGAGATTTAATTCATGAGCTGACTTGAGAGTGTAGTTTGTACTATGTTGCATTTTCCTTATTATTCCACAACCATTCCAGCTATAAAGCGTTCACTGTTCACTTGACTCACCAAAAGACGCTTATTATGTTCACTTGGCTTGTCTTATCGTAGGGAATTCTCAAGCAATCTTCCACAACAATAAAATCCCACGAGTCTGCTACACACACAAAAATATATCTACAATACAAGCATAAAGACTAAGAGAGGAGCAAAAACGCACATGTAATATTGGCCCCTAAACAGCAACAATATAAAAAGCCACACATATGGAAAGACATTTAACTGAAATTTTGATGATGACGTTATGCATTGTTACATGCTCACAACCACTACCGCCACCACATTAAACCCCAAACCAAGTTTGCAATACAATACAATTACTATGTTAAATACACAGAGAGAGAGATTTTTATCCTTGCAAGGTTTAAGAGAGAAAAATAACTTTGGCTCTTTTGTACAAACTAAACCAAAAAATATCGTAAATATGAAATGCCACACGTTTAACGTTTTTTGTGTGGAATGATGCATTTTGTATGCTTGCCAGTTTACCACTTTTGTGAAGTTTAGTCGATGATGAATCTGCAGGATAATGTGTGTGGAATGTGAGTGAGCAATGTACAACTACTCACAGGTATGAAAAACGGCAAAATTCGTTGACTTTTGCAATCATTTAGGCAGACAAAGTTTTGGTGTTGTGGAATGGAGAAGTGAGCTTTTTCATGAAACATGGATGAATGAAAATTTTGAAGTGTAGAGGAAAACTAGATAAATTGTAATGCTCCAGTAAAGTTAACCCCGTCATGATTTACCCAATTTTGGTTTAAAGCTTGAATGAGTGAGTGTCTTCTTTTTAAGAAGTGAATATAAATTTTAGAGATAAAGCGGCGATGTGAAAGCTATTGGGTTTTTAGACAAAGTTTGTACGAATATGTTTGTGAAAAATTAATTCATGTTAACTGGATTTGTTTTGATAAAGTTTGCCATTTAGTGTTGGACTGGGGCTGTGCTTCCAAAGTGAAGTGATTAAACTGAAGGTAAAAGTGGTCTGGTTCATGTCCAGAAAGAGTCAAGTCACACAGACGTTTAGGCACGCTACGGTATATAAAACAGGTAACAAAAGTTCATGGAAAGCTTTCTCACGGTCAAGTTTTTTTCTCTTCTCTCTGGTTTCTCTTTATCTGACTTCCTTTCTTGCTCAAGTCAAGTCAAGCAAGATTTGAGGTTGTGGTGGTGGTGTGGAGTGAACGTGTTTAGTTTGGTGTGATACACTGTTGAGCACGCTTACGCAATTCGGGTAACTGGACTTTGTTTTCTCGGGCAATCAAACTGCAGAAATACCGGATAACAGCAGATGCCTAACAATAAAAGTGAAATCAATAGTCAATTTTTTTTGTCCATGAATATAGCATTCAATTGCACAAGGAAGTATTGACAAGCTTATTTGCAAAATACACATGCAATTTTGTATACAGTCAAAATGTATCAGTTGTTATAAGATTGAATTAACACTTTCCATATATTTTTTTTGCTAAAGTCCAGTCAGCCCATTTGTAATTGAAGTGTGTTCATTATTTGTTCACATCTGCATTAAGTAAATAGTGAAATATGGATCACTCTTGTCTGCTAATTAACACTTAACAGTCTCAGTCTTAACTGGAAATTTACTAAATTTACTAGAATGCAAAGTTATATTAACAGTTTTATCCATATCACACCACCACACACTTGACTATTTATTTGACTTAGAAAAATAAACTTAACCAATGTTTCGTCTGTTGGATATAATTTTCATGGTCATAATAAACACATTTTTTGTTTAGTTTGCAGGCAAATGAAGAAGTTGTGATAAAACAGTTTCATTCATTTAGCAGAAAAAAGGATTTGCCTTTGAGCGGGGGTTACCGCTGTTAATGTGAAAAATGTGGTAGTGCTTTGATAATAAAAAAGTTTGTCGCAAATTTTTACTGGAACTGCTTAAAGAATATATATATCGTTTTACATTAAAAAGTAAGGAGTATCAACAAGAAAATGATGTCCTGTGTTTGAAGTTTAATCTCCTCTCTTTATAAATTTTTACCGGATTTCCTAAGTTTTTTTGTTCATGTGCTACACTTTTGGTTGAAAACAAAAGTTTAGTTTTGCTACATGTTGTATTGTGGAACTCTTCAGGCTAGAAATTTTTAAAAGTTATTTAAAAAATGGAGCTACCCTTGATGTTCAGAGTGAAAGGGACTGTGATCCTTAAAATCTGGTGGCAAATTCTTTTCATAATTTTGTACACTTCAGGATTGGTATGCGTGCACAATTATGTTGAAGATGTAGAGATAAAATTTCCAATGACACTTATCCCAGTGCTTGGAGTTGTCACTGGGCTGCTTTTGGTGTTTCGTACAAATACGGCTTATGACAGGTGAATTGTTATGTCATTCAATCTATTCAAGATGTCATTTCATGTAGCATCATTTTACAACAATAGGTATTTGTACTCATTAATTAATTAATTGCATGCTTACAATTTTAAGGTATTGGGAAGGCCGTAAATTATGGTCAACAATGACACTCAACATCAGAACCCTCACTCGCTGCTTTTGGGTGATGGTCGAAGAGAAAGAAAAGACGTCACAGGAAGTGATTGAGAAAGCATCAGCAGTAAACCTGCTCGTAGCATTTGCATACGCCACAAGAAACTATCTTCGAGAAGAGTACTCATATGAAGAGGATGATCTTCGTGAGCTGATCAACCATATTCCTAAATTCTCCACGCCAAGTTCCAACCAACCTTTAGAGGACCAAGAGGAGGACAAGAATAGCAACGCAGGAAAGATGCATAAGAAGTGTTCCCTGAGTGGGGGCAATCTGGAACTAAAGTTGAGATCTAGAGTGGGATCAACTACTTCGTCGACGAAAGGAAGTGCCAAAAGGAGTAGAACATACAATATTATGGCTTATGAGACTCCCGTACCGACCAACATCCCTATTGAACTCAGCTACTATATTGCATCGTACATTAATAGCGTTCGACAAAGAGGACTTGTTGATCCTTCCACCGTTACTGTCATGAATAATGGTACGTGACTGTCATTTGTTTGTAAGCTATGCTAACATTATTGCTTTTGGTAGGTATATATGTGTGCATATAAATCGAATTAAAACGATAGTCAAGTAAATTGGATAGTGATTATGTTATTAAAGTCTTTTGGAACCTAAAAAAGACGTAAGGGTGCTAGCTCTGATTCTGCGATCTGTTGTGGTGTTGATGATGTGCGTAACCTTGCAAGTAATGTGATTGTTCAAAGAAATAGAAAAGACGTGCGCATGCTTAATTTGGGAACGCCGGAGAATGGCTGGTTATGTTCAAGGTGGACATAGACATTATCATCAATAAAAAACTACATCTAATTAAAAATTACCAATTTTATTTGATAATTATGTTTTAGTAAGGATTATGAGATTAACTTAAGTACTTTGATATATTAGGCAATTTAAGCGATTTTTTCCATTGTTGGGGGACGACAGTTAGCTTATTTTAATAGGGTACCTACCTTACGAATCATCTTTTGTGGTGGTGGTGAGCAATTTTATTGATGGCTTGTCTTTGACAAGTATAAATGTGATGACATCATCGCTATTTCATCCAATAAAGGCGACAATGGTGTAGGTAGGTACGATGTTTTGATAAGTCATGCATATGGACAAAATTACTTTAATTACATCACATATTTTGTGAGATGAACCGTAGTAAATGGACTATAAAGCATAAGTATATTTATGTCCAGTATCAACATTAATTAATCAGGGGCTATCAAATATTTTATGGCTTATTGTTTACAATAGTGTCTATCTCAATCATCAACAGTCACGTTTTTTATGTTTCTTAAATCTGTATAGGTATTCATTATGAGTAATTGTATGCTCAGCAGCGGCTCAAGACGTGAAGTGAAGTCATTTTAATCCAAATAGAAGTGACATGAAATGACGATTCAAAGGACAACGAACAAGGAACAAAAAATTGTCTGAAGAATTTTGTTCTAGGAAAGCAATAATGATGAGCATGAGCACACATTGTTGCTATCAAAAAATTTGCATATTTATTTCGTTCCATGACATAAGCACAAGTTTGCTTGAAAATTATTAATTGTCTCATGCCATATTTTTATAAAGCGTAAATATTCCCACGTAGTACCTGTACCTATTTTACTATAATACTAGCAATGAAAAGAGTACAGACTTAATAATAATATCCTTGATGCCTTTTTTGAGTTTTGAGTGTTGCAGATGTGGAGTCACGAAATGAAGGATATTTTTTGCTAACTTTTGAATATCACAGAGAGACAGACTCTCAGTCAGATAATATTCGTAAAGTTAGCATGCAGTGAGCAGAAATAAGAGAGAGTCATAGTCAGTGAATTGAGTAGTGACATGACAAGTGTAATGTACTCTTTGTGTGTTCAACTGACTGGAAAGCATGAATTTACAATTCATTCATTCTCCATTAAAATGAATTTTCAATAGTGAGTAGATAGAGGAATGATTTTGTCGGTAGTTGAGTTTTATTGAAAATTATTAGTAAATTGGCAAATTACATGTTTATACTTTTGATGAAGTTTAGCTGATATGATGTGATGACTTTTAAAGAATGAGCATGTGGCGACTGTTTATGAAATGTAATGGATGTGGATTTGGTGCATCTACTTTGATTTGATGATCCATCACTTCATCACACCTGCTGTGATTATGTTTACCATAACTAATCATTACGCGTCATGAGACAGGCAGGGTGGTTCCACATTTTATGTGCGGTGAAATCAACATTAAATGGTCGCGAGATAAACAAACTTCCCTGAGATTTTCCTGGAATTTTGAAAAAAATATTACTTAGATCTATTTGATACATCATTTAAAGACATTCAAGTTGATTATGTTTGTTTGTTCAATTTCGAGATGAATATGATTCAAAAATGATAAGTGGTTTTAAGTGTAATGAATGATTGTTGACTGTTCATGTTGTAAATCGCTGCGATGCATGTTATTGTTTGTTAACAAAAGTACTTCAGCGAAAATTTGTTTTAAAATATGAAATATGTACGAAGCAATTTGGGTTACAAAAATGCAAACGTGAGAACGTTTGAGCAGTGGACTGTGAAATATGCCAAACATAAAATTCTCGTGTAATTTCAGTCAAAATCAACAATTTTAATTGCAATTTCAACTTTTCATTTATTGCGTGCTCGCAGTTTATGCGTATTTTAAGATCTATAGAAGACATACATAATAGATAACATTTCCATTTTTACACTCGCCCATTTATATTTTTCCGTAATGATATCCAACATACCTCCTTGTAAAATCATTTATAATTTTAAATTTAGACTTAGGTAGGTCTATGTAATACAACTAGTACAACTAATACAAGTCATAACAAGGTATTATGAGTACGTTCTATGATTTATGTCAAGCAAATCATACAAACGAACAATGATTTTATTGTAGCACAAATAAAATACGACAGATGCATAACAGAGCTATAGGTAAGGTAAAGGTTTAACTATGATCAGATGCGTAAATTACGTGGAGGTTATTTAATCTAAATGGCATGCTTAAAATACATGCAAGTAAACCCACTTGGTTTTTATTAGAGTCACGCTCAAATTAGAATGGTGAAGGTGAAGCTGCTAACGATAGGGACAATGCAATGGGAATGATTCTATTTAAAAGGGAAAGTCGTAAATTAATTATCGGAAAATTGATACGTACTTATTTGCTTATAAAGCTTAATGTTGCGTTACAAGTCGTAAATTATCAGTAATTACTTAACGTTTATGAATAACCATGAACGATTTTCTTAAATTTTCGTATTTAACTTGTCACTGCTATTTTTAGGGTGCAGTACAATGAGTTCTGGCATTATATTTCGTTAAATGATCAGTAATAATTTTAATTACAATGATCCTTATGGTCCTTTCGAAAATACTCGGTCATTCATGATTGGTTTTTTATTAAATCAAGATGGTGCACACGTGCAACGCGTTGAGTTACTTTATTTAAATTGCAAAAACAAATGACGTGAATATTATAATTTGTCTACAGCTTTAAACAGCTTGGTGGACTGTCTTGGTGGATTTGAAAGAATATTGCGGACACCAATCCCACTGGCTTACTCTGTCCATCTTCATCATGCGACGTGGCTGTATCTTCTTGCTTTACCGTACCAGCTTATTGGATCTCTGAATTGGTTTACAATTCCTGCTGTCGCACTTGCCGCTTTTGCACTTCTCGGAATACTTGGTATTGGCTGGGAAATAGAAAATCCATTTGGATATGATGATAATGATTTGGTAAGGAAAGTTATTTGTTTTCTCATTATCTTTTTAACTACAAAAGTGAATCTTGATGGGTAGTTAGATGTCTGTCTAAAAAGCAATTTGCGTGACTACATGAAATTATTTCAAATCATTTGGCATTCAAGTCAAAAGTGCAACAAACGGGAAAAATAATGATAAATAGCTATCTATCTAAGACTTTTGACATCTTTGAACTGCGTAGTCGGCAAGTTTATGATGTTAATGCTAATGTTCTGACATTTTTTTTGAAATGTTTATGTAGCCATTGGACGATTTCTGTAGGGTCACTCATAAGGAGATTTTGAGAATTATTGGCCACCGAATGCCAACCCCCGAGTCCTGGCTTTTATCTGCAGAAAACCACCCACTCGCTCCGGAATGTGATTTGGCAGCTTCAGATCTGATGAAAATGTCGGAGAAAGATGTTCGTCGCATATTAGCTAAAGGATGTCACATACGTCTCTCAACTAGAAACTTGGCTGCTGCAGGAAATGGTACGGATCTCAATTCCGTGACCGTTACTACACCTGATGACACATTAAAAGTGGAAAATGAAGAAGAACTCAGATCTATGATTCGAAATGCATAATTAGAAAAATAAAAGTTCATTTTAAATTACTGACCATTGAGCAACGTATTAAAAAAATGTTTAGAGTAATTAACATTAGTATTGGTTTTTAATTAGTCTCATGGTTTATTACTATTTTTATTCAAAATAAGATAGGGTAATTCAGGAATTGAATTAATGTGTACTTAATTACTAGATATATGACGCCCACGCAAAACCTCGGTGAGTTTTGGTTTATTTGGGGCATTTTGATACTACCTTACCTGGTATAGTGACGTTTGTAGCTCTTTTTTTTTTAAAAAAAAAAAGAAGATATTTAAATATTAATTAAGGTGACTGTTCTAATTAATATAGGATTTTTGATTAGTATAAATGCAAATGATGATATAACTCTTAAGAAATTAAATTATGGTTGTGATACTCCAATATTTTCCTGATGTAAAATCAAATAGGATGTTGTGCTATGAAATCTTATCAAGTCTCAAACTTGGCAGCATTTTTAACTGTTGACTGTGTCGTATTTATGTAGAGCGTATGTGTCGTGTATTACCTAAACCTCTGTGATCTTTCTCGTTTTAAGGGTTTTAACAAAATTGATTAAATTTCTGTATTCAAATGAATATTTACAAACAATAAAACCTAAGACTTGTTACAAGATGGGTGCTATGTCCATGAGGTATTTATAACATTTGGTTGACGCCAGTCGCCAGTGGATGATTTCGGGATCATTTCATACTTCAGAACCCACGCTGCAGCATCATGGGTTTTCTTCGTATTCTCAGAGGTATTTATTTCCATGACCTTTTATCAGTTTCAGAAAACAAATTTAAACTTACGACTTAAATTTTAAAACTGCTGGATAATTTTTATCCGTGATTATTAGCTTTCAGCAATAAAAATATCTGACAACTGAAATATTCGGTTGATTTAGTTTTGTAAACACTCCAGTGAAGTCAGAGAAAGATTTTGTACATTATTTTTTTACATCATGAATCGAGCCTGTGAACGTTTTTGGCCGCAAGTCTTCAGTATTAGGGGCACAGTTATTTTAAGGATATGGTGGCAACTTATTCTTATCACGATTTATGCAGCTGCAGTAGTGTTCCTTTACAAACACTTCGAACTTCATAAAAAATCGGAGATGCCAAGAGAGTTAGATATATTTCATGTACTCGGGATCGTTACTGGGTTGCTAATTGTCTTCCGAACCAATACTGCTTATGACAGGTACTTAGAATTTTGGCAAACATGATTTTCATACATAACCATTCATCTGTATTTTATAAAAATAATGCTAAATTTACACCCACCGTAAAGATATTGGGAAGGTCGGAAACTTTGGTCTGAAATGGTAAATAGCATCCGAATAATAACCAGGACAGTTTGGGTCTTTGTAGATGACAAGAAAGATGCGAGTGTTGTCGTTGGGAAAATCTCTTTGCTCAATATGCTCGTGGGTTTTGCGTCAGCAACAAAACATTATCTCAGAGAAGAATACTCTTACGACGAAGATGGAGTAGCAAATTTCGTTGGTCATTTGCCACACCTGCTGACGCCATCATCAAATCAGCCCTTAATTGAACAAGAAGCAATACTCATGGAATCCGAAGATGTCGTTTTGAGACATATCCGGAGCAAAATGTCTAAAGAATACAAACAAAAATCTAGACAACCGGAAACTCCCGTGCCTGCACGTAAAAAGAGAAAATTTGGATCGCAGCCATACGCTCATACCACAACGGATCCTTTGACAGTGACTAGTAACATTCCGCTGGAAATTAGCTTTTATATAAGCGCGTATTTTGTGGAATGCAAGAACAAAAATTTGATTGATTCACCTACTTGTCGAATCCTGGATAATGCGTTAGCAAGTATGGTGAGATGTCTTACTGGTTTTGAGAGAATTCGACGAACGCCCATTCCTTTGGCTTATGCTGTTCATCTGAAACAAATCACTTGGATTGTTTTGCTAATACTGCCGTTTCAGTGGATTCATGAAATGAATTGGGCGACCGTTCCTGCTGTAACACTAACCTCGTTTGCATTACTTGGGATTTTGGAAATGGGACGAGAAATTGAGAATCCATTTGGATATGATTTTAATGACCTGGTAAGTTTAAAGGAAGGTGATTTGTAAGTGTATTTAATTTAATTTTACCAATTATATTATTTTTTACAGAATCTGGATGACTTTTGCAAAGTGATTCACAAGGAAGTTTTGGCTATAACTTCGCAACCCATGCCAAAGCCCGAAAATTGGATGTATTCAGAAGACAATCGCCCTATCACCACTGATCTATCAATTACGGCAACCCAGCTTACAAAATTGTCATACGAAGAAGTATGTATGATTTTGTCTGAGGGGAGATACTACAAATTTTTTCATCCGTCTAAAAGTCAAACGTCGAGAAAATCTCGGTCAGTACTTGAAAATATGGCTGGAGCTGAAAGCGTTTCTAATTCAAAAGAAAATGTGTAAAAAATATTTTGAAATAAAATTGCACTTAAAACAAGTTCAATCAGTGCATTCATTTGCATCAAATTATTCTCTGCTAAAGCTTTATATTCAAAAATTAGCCTACAGTTATTGAACTTACATAACATCACATGATGACTGCTCCATTTCAATTTCATCAATTGCATTCAATGCATGATTAATTGCACTCTTGAAAAACATTTTTAGCTCACCATCATCAATTACAAAAAAAACTTGCACATTTTTCATTTGGCTGATCAAAACCCTGGTAAAATTCCAGCAGCATCGCAGTAGCAATGGCACAAATTGTCTAGAATCCTTGATCCATTAAAACAATAGATTCATTCAAAATGTCGTCGTCTACTGTGCTACCTACCTATTTTATTTCCATTTCACATTCCACATATCTTTGCATACAATCCAGCGTGCACTTTTTTGTTTCTGGAACAATGCGACTTGACTTGTTGTTCATGACATGAGAAAGTCTGTTGAAAGAAGAAAAAGAGGACAAAAAATGCTGAAGCCGGAGATATTCAACTCTGTGCTTGTGCTCTGTGGAGATTTTAAAGAGGATGCATCTCATTGTGCCAATTTGGGAGCAGGGATCTTCCTAGTTAAAGTATTGGGGTGAAGTACATACGTCCAAAAAGAACTAACTCGCCTGACTAACGACTCCGATAATTGGAGTGAGTTCCAATAATTCATACATTGTCCATTTCTTTTATATTCAAACATTTTTTCTGTTGACATATACTGCTGCCTTGAATAGACCATATTATTGAACACTCTCCCAAAAAAATGACAACATGACATGAATCACATCAGCGAAACGAAACTGTCCATGTACCGTTCAACATGATATGTGGAATGTTGACCATGATACAGTAAGTAATTTCTTTTGCCTACTTCGCTGCGCTTCATCGCTTCGTAATTCGTAAATACATTCGGCTGCAACTCATTTAACTTTCTAAATGTAGCCAATTACAATGACAAAAATAGCCAATGGAAAACTCTTAACTCATAATTTAACCTTATTATGATGAGTTAGATGAAATGCTATAAAAGTGCTCCAGAAAGATTTTTTTTTTCAACAGGCTTATTGTACTTTCTTAAGTCACCCACACAGACAGTTAGCCAACTTAAATTATATTAGTTAAGCATTCAAATTAGTATTATTGCTTCTCTGCCTGCTACTGATTTTTTTCAGACATTTTTACAGTGCCAGTCAGGGCGACGCATACCAAACAGGACGCCTTCTCATTCCACCTGAATCATTTTATTCACACCACACAAGAGAGAATAAAATTAATACAAAAATATGAGCAGTTGAGGACACAATATATTTTACAAACAAACGATTAATTTAAGTGGGGATGTCGTTTTTTTATGATTGCAGACAGTGTGTCATTGTTAGTGTAATCGACTCAAATAAATAATATCACTGGACAATAAACTACGGTCAGTGAATGTGACACTGGACTGGATGGTTTATCCCAATAAATATTATAATCATAATCTGGTGTGAAGTGTGTGTACCTACGTTGTTCATATAATGTGAATCAGTTACATAATACATAAGAGTACTTTCTCGCCCAACTTGCCACGAGTTGCTCTAAATGAATGAGTGTGAGAAGAGGGGGGAAATGCATCGCTCGCTAACGTCGTCATCGTCATCATCGTCTCGCCATCATCATCATTTCCATTCCACACTCGACTCGCATTAGTAATAAAAACTATGCCAGAGTGTGACTCCAATTCGAATCATCCCAACATTCTGAACAATCATCATCAACCGTCGTCATCCTCGTCGTCGTCGTCTGGTAGTGGCAGTCAGTTGAAAAAATCTTCGTTGCCATCCACCACTACAACCGTAGGGCTCGTCCCCAGTAGCAATGAGGAACAGCGAGGGCTGCTGACAGTGACAGTGTCTCCGTCGTCTGGGTCCAAAAGCTTTAGTAGTTCTGCTGGAAGTAGTCAAGTAAGTGGTAGTTGTAGTGGTGGTGTCGTCGGTGTCAAAGTTGTTGGTAGAGAAAGTGAAAGTGTTGAAGGAGGTCCATTACTGTACCCTGATATCCGCGCTTGTGCCAGTGGTGCTGAGGAGGATACTGATACTAGTCCACAGAAAAAGAGTGGATGTTTTAACAAAATGTTTACTTGTAGGGTGCTCGTTCTTCTGCTGTTGGTGAAGTGTTTGGTGCTCAGTTTCATTATTCCTGCTCACTTATCTCCCACAACTTCTTCGGAATATCCGGCACCTGATTATGTTGATAATGCAATATCTGGAAATGGTGGTGGGGGTGGCGACGGCGACTCATCGCATCAGTCTACTGGGGACGAGGACGGGTTCGATAACAATATTATGCTGGATGATCAGCCTTTGTCGTTAACGTTGAAAACAGAGATCATGAACCTTGTGGAACCTTTTGATATTCTTAGTCAACCGGTAACCGTTCCAGAACCCAATGGAGTAGAAGAGAGTAACGGGGCACATGGCGCTGATGGAAATGGCGATAGTACTGATGGTAATAGTGGAGGAAATGATGATGGTGGGGATGACGATGACAATATGGCGGCAACTACACCGGAAACGACGGACACCACTGATGGAGAAAGGTATGTCGCAACAAAGGTTTCAAAGTTGTCCGTGGGGGAATCTGTGATTTATGTGGGGATTCGTATTTATTTTGGTATAATTTAATGTAAAAAGCGGTGGGGATGGAGCGAGTGAGTCTGATGCGGGTGGTGATGCAGATAATGATGGAGAAAGTCAGGTATTTGATGTTGACATTTTGGTACAATATTGGCAAAGCATATTAAAAGTTTGAATTTATTTATTCTCAATGGGAAAGTCTGGGGGTGATGGTGCCAACACTGATTCTGACAGGTAAGTTCCCGTTTATTGTGGTAAAATGTATTGGAAGAAACTGAAGAGTGGTCAGTGTTATTGCATTATATGTTATACACTTTTGTTTGCCCAGTGGCCCTGCCTCATCAGAGAGCTCCACTTCCGAAAGCAGTAACGGTGGATCATGCTCCGCTCCATCCGGAGGGAACTCGGATAGTTCAATGACGGCAGTTATGGAAAAAATTGAAAGTCTGATGGAAGCTGTGAAGAATATTGATACTAGCATTGACAAGATGGAAACTCTGGTATGTATTTTCTGGTACATATGCATAAGTAATAGGGTTGTAGCGAAGAATTTCCGAGGTTGACTAGTAATCGACTTAATTATGATAAAAAGGCAGGGAAGGAAACAAAGTGTAATTTTGCATGAAATCTTGAACGAGCAAAGAAGCAAAGTAAATTGAGACCAATTGCTCGAACATAATTTATCGTGAAAATTTTGCAAAGTCAAACGTGCAGCAAATTGGAATTACAAAAAAAGTATGCATTTATTCGAATGTACCAATTATTTCTGCTTCATAGGTTCAAAGCACAATGATTGACGAGAGAGTATACAAATGCATGTCTGCGATTAACAACGGAAATCAAACTCAAGCATTAAAGTACTGGAAGCAAATCCTGCGCTACCTGAGCACTCCTCAAAAGCAAGCCGCCGTATTAAATCAGCTAATTCGGGAATCCTACGGTGGCACGGAAGATCATATTCTTCCAGTCATTCAATTCATTGAACAAACCAACCAGTACTACGGATACTACACGTTATTCAAAGAACTCTCAAAATACGATCATCTTTACAAGAACACTGCCATTTTCACACTTGGGCACCACGTGAAGAAATCTTGTGGACGGGATTCCGCCCTTTATAAAAGTCTCCCGGGTGCCGTTCAGTCTGTTTTTGCGGATTTCTTCACGCTCCAAAATAAGCATAATAAAGGTTACCTGTACTATGCAAAGAGGTATGTTACATAAGACATGTAATTGCTATTTTATTTTTGTTAGCCAACAAATAAAATGTTTGTATATCTTTTCATGTGCATTTGATACTTTCTCCACAAACAAGAGTGAATGCAATGTAATCTAATGAAATGTTTTTTATTGCACCAGGTGTGTATCCAAACACTACCATCACTGCCTCGATGTACTTACAAAGAGAATCGATCCCTACGTGTTGGATGGTCTGGGCAATGACTCGGAAGAAAAGAAACGGTACCATTGGCGCTTGAATGCTACGGACACAACAGTAACCAAATTTTTCATCTTAAACCACGACCAATATTGGGTCTACCGTCTTCAAGATCTAAACAACTCCCCACGTTTCAAAATGGAAGAAGCCGGAAGTAACGCAGAGGTAGAGCAAGCCCATTTCCAATTGCAACTGAATACCGACGACGAAATTATGATTCGAGTGCGTGACACCGAGGATTACCTGGAAGAAGAGGATTTCAAATCGGACAAAGCGGAAGTACGCCTTCACTCATTTCATCAAGCTGACGGTATTCCAGACTCTCCGCGAATGTTTTGGCTGGTCAATCCCGTGTCAACTTCTTCGGAGAGTATGGAGGAGCCAGATAGTTGTAATGTTGAGTTGGCTTCAGTCACTTCAACTAATGGAAATGGGAACGGGAGTAGCAAATAAGCCATTAAACTAAATGCATAGACATCCTTGAAATTAATTTATCTGATTTATTAGATTGTATGTATAAAATTTTTGGTGTGTGCAGTAGAATAGTATTATGGTCAAAACTGTTTGTATAACTTGCTATCTATATTTAGTGTAGAAGAAATGTTTACGATTAATACTTTGTAAGTGGAAACATTTTTAGGATAATAATATGATAATTGACTACAAGTACACTTGATACTCTAGATTGAAAATAATTGGAGTTAATTAAAAGCTCTCATGTTTCATATATATGTCATATTAATATATTATGTATCACTGCGTTTTGACGAAAAAAAATACAGAAGAGCTTTGCAGTGAAATGTCAACATTTTTTTGGTTGTTTTTTTATTACCAGGATTAATGACATTTTCGGTTACATTCGTTTTTTTTCTGGGTCGGCATCACTGAAACCATTTTTTTCAGTGTTTAATTTATATTGTTAGCTATACTTACTACTTTTCTTGTTGATATTAATTATTCATTTTTGCTGTATCTTTTAAGTTTTTAATGGTTATTTAATTTAAATAATTGACTGCATAATTGGTTATGTTAATATTTTTACGACTGCAGAGAAGAGATTGATGCCTCTGGATTATGAATGGCGAAAGGACTGACATGGCTGCATCTTTCTTGTATGCTGATGTAATAATAGACTTTGTTTTAACTTATAAAGTCTGTGAATCCAGATGCGTTTAAAAGACTGCAGTATTTTCAACCGTGAAGCATTAAAAATTAATACAACTGTTTGCAGTAGTGTGATATCCCTTTGATTTGCTGAAGATGGTTTACGCGTGGGTGGTGATGGTGGTGCGGTGGTGGAATAGGTTTGTTGAGATTTTTTATGCCTTTAGCGTGTGTAACTGCTAAACTTACTGTGTGGCAGCTCTGGATGGTTTGGTGTTGTGTTGGTTTTGGTTGTAAAATGGCATCATGGGGAAACGTGGGACCGATTCCGATCCGAAGCAACAGTAATTTGTATATCTTTAGAACATCACAGTATCTTGTTGTAGGTGGTATATAGCTTTTAAAAGTGTTCCTTTTTATTGTAATAGTATGTTAGTATGCTATAAATTATGAACATAAATTAAATAAATGCTTATACTACTTTTGTTTTGATGAAAACTGCCATTTTAGTATGATTTATGAAATAAAGTTTTATTTGTACGAAAATTATGCATTTTTATTGGACAACATGTTTTATAGATATAGCAATTTTATTATTACCACATTCACTTTTTGAGTAACAGCTTGTAAGTATATGAATTTATTTGAATTCTTTTCTCGTCATAACTTTCCAAAAAATCTTAGACTTTATGTTAAGGTACATATCTATACATTTTTAAAATAATTGATAGACAAATATCATTTCTCGTGGCTTACCATTAAAGTCTCATGATTATTACTGAAATTTTCATGTACGCAGGTAAGTCATGTACTGTAGTAGTATAGCTATATATTCTTCTTTTTTGAAATGTGACTGACCGTTGAGTAGATGAGTTTTATTTCAGTTGTTTTATTGATAGGGATCATTGTAATTCGTAATTCCATGAGAATATCTTCGAGATGGAGTCCGCATGTATTCGTGAACAAGTTGTTTCACATTTCTTTCCAACCCCTGAACATTCGCCTTGAGCTGGAAAAAGTAAAACAAAAAAATAATGCATTAAGGCTGATTGCTATAGACTGAAAGTTAATTGATTCAGACAGCGCTAATACTGCGGTCCCATTTGGTGGGAGGTCTTTTGATATCAATGCAGAATAAATATTTAAAGAATTATTACAGCATTATATTTACTAACAGCCCTAAAGAATAGGCAATACTTGGGGTTCTCGTCCTCCGCATTTGGGCATTCCTTTACTCCGTTACACAGTTGATAATCTACAATTAACCGTTTTATTACTTGATGCCAATTAAAACTTTAGGAATTCAAATTTTTAAGTTGTGTATTTAAAAAATGATCTTTACCATCAATGCAGACGTGCTTTCCATTGGGCAAAAGGGATGGGCAGTAGAACTGTTTGGCTCCATCTTCCGTTTCGGGGCATTCTTTGAAAGTTATAAAATAAATGCGATATGTTAAGCAAGTTACAAATTTAAACGAACTAATTTATAAGTATGCCAGTGCAAGAAATCTCTAGCTTACCACCAATGTTGAACCAAAACCAGCCTGGAGGAATTGCTGGGTTCAGGTGGTCAGGAAAGCGCTTGGAATGAGAAGTATTTTCTCCAGAGTCATCCAACATTTTTTGAGAATATGGGGACATTATTTCGTGACAAGCAGCAGTGGCAATGCAAAATATCACTATCAGTGGCAATACAGCGACAGTTGTAGCACTTGTTTGACCAGCCATGATTAATTATAATATTTCTCAAAATTTTACAAAATTATGAAAATCAAGCTTTCCAGAAGACTTGTCTCTAATTGCCCCAAGTATGAGTTTCGCAAAAAGGTGAACAAGAGATTAGAAATATGGCAAAGTTAAGAAAAACTTATGGGGTGACAATGAGCAAATAAAGAGCTGGCTATATATTCAACCTGTTGAGGATTTTATTTTGCAGGTCTTGCTCTGAACGCTGCAGTCAACCGTGTAAGGATACAAGTGAAAGTTATCGCTGAATAAATAGTCGGAGAAAGTTGGGGAGAACGGGTAGACAATAGACATATACTTTTTATGTGAAAGTACACAACCAACAACCAACCTGTTCCTTCCACTGACATAGTGTACAAGCAAAGCAACAAGCAAGTAAAAAGGTAAAACATACATAACGATATTCACATATCATCCGCCGGGGTACTCAATATTCTACACGAGCCTAGTATTCAATATATCATACTATACGATTTAGGAATACACGCTTTTGACAAAAGCATATCTTTTATTCACTGCGTTTGGCACTTTGATTCAGACAACGTTTCTCCCTCTCTGCCTTCTGCAGTCAAGTCAGAATACATTAAAAAGGAAAGCTATGAAGCCGAGGTAAAAGCAACTTTCTCCAGTTCGACATTTACTTCTCGTATTTGCTCTTATAAAATTTCTTGGAGATATTTACAAGTACACAGATTTGACTGAATCTTGCTAATACTCTTTGTTTGGAAGAAAAGCAGACTGACAATGTTTGTCTGAAAAGAGAATGAAATCAGTTAACTTGTAAGATGAATCAGTCACATGCAGAGTTCTTTTGTAAATGTAGTATCAACAGCTACTCATTTTTCGCTTGAGTTGTCTTATATAGTTAGCAAGTAATTTATTTACTAACGCCTTCACACTTTTTATTGTGCTCCCTTCAAAGAGATATTCTAATTTTATACTTCATACACACACGATTACAACATCATCATACATAATCATGTCGTGTCGTGTACTAAAAGTTCATGTACATGCACTGATTTTGTGGAGGTGTACGTATTATTTTGTAACAATCACATAATCATGACATGATGGTGACACCTGTTTGTCAACTTACGCGACAGACAGAATCTGATGGGTTTTTGTCTGTCTTTTGTATCTTCATTCCTGAGTTTGACATAATTTTACGAATATTAATAGCTTAACAATAATTAAATCAATAGCAAAACTCCATTGGTCTTTGTACTACTAACCATGTAACAAATATTCGAGAAAAAATAAACTGCTTTCACTTTTTGTTGGCACGCTTAACTTTTCTTTTAAACATGTGCAGTAAATGATATCTTTGTTTCCGAGAAGTGAGAACAATGCAACACTCTACGTAACTAGATTTTACGATTTTACATTTATCAAAATCATCATGTTACATTCCGCTACAAGCATGAAACTCACTTAAATAAGCTGAATCAGACTGACGTTATTGTATTATCCAAAAATGACTTGGCTTTTATGCACGACTAGCAGATTCAGATGTCACAAGAATTTAAATCAAATAAGTATATTATGAGATGAATGTGGAATGCTAGTGAAGATATGAAGAGTAGTGATCCCTATTCTTAAAGGGTATGTTTCATTGCATAAAATTTTAAAATACGAAATAGTAAAGCTCCACGGGTGCTTTCTCAATAGAGAACTTGTGAGGGAGCATACATTTACTCAATATGCCCCAAAACTATGAAAAGAGAAAATTCCTCAAGCTGGGCTGGGATTCCATAATTCATTATTTTTATTATATTGATAAGATGAGATCCATATATTGACTTTATTCCGTAGTATAAATAAACTCGGTATTGAATAATTATTGTATATGCATGTGACAAGAAATAGTTTAACATTTTTAATACGTATCATAATAACAGCTCAATTTTTTTACTTTGTATTCTTTGAAAACGTCAATTGCAAACTATATTCTATACCGATATAAGTACACCACTAAGACCCCTCAAGTTTTTTCCGATTGTAAGGCATACCTTCATATTATATTTTATATATTTTTTGTCAACAGTAACAGAGATGAAACTTAAATCTACAACCATAAATATTTTACATAGATCATGAACAAGTATAGTATATCATGCAAGTTTTATAAACACACAACAAGTGCACTTTCTCCAGCAAGCTTAATTGCACAATAGTATTAAGTTTTGCGATAAACATATTAGATTACACAACAAATTACTTCAACATATACTATGTATATTAGCTTTACAATATATATGGAAGTATGAAAGCGTAATAAGAATCATCGCAACAGCGAAAATTTCATATCTAACTAATAGTTTTAAAGCTGTCCATACATCTTGGCAAAGTTAAAAAATAACCACAATTAGTAACATTTATAATTTTATGTACATACATAAATATATCATGAGATAATTCTTTTTTCTTTAGATTTAACCAGCCTCTCTTTCAATTTCAATTATATCATTTCTTCTTTGCGCGTCATTTATCATCACGCTTTGTCAATAGCTTGAGAGTCAGCCCCTTCCTCCCCCTCTCCACGCACTGTTTTCGGTCTCGTCCACTTTATTAACGTTTCGGGTGAGCGATACAGGAATATCAACTTGGCAAATAAGTCTTCTTCCAAAGCCAATTCTCCACTTTCACGTACCAAGTAAATGTCAAGACATAGCTGAAAAAATGAAAAGATACAGTAAATGCTATAAATATACATAATATATCTTGTGCACAGACACCATTCAAAAATGACTGGGTCTTCAATTTCTTCAAAAAAAAATTCTTGGAATACTATAGTTCAGTTCGTTTTCAATTTCAAAATGTATTAAGTTTCACTAACTTATATATTTCCCCGAAAAAAAACTGTCATTTAATCGGCAATATACTTTTTTGGCGCAACTTTAATAGTAACAATGCACTAGAAAGTGTAAACTTACCTGCAAAATTCTATCTACGTTTGGCATGTCATCAAACATAATAAGGAACGAGATACCGGCAAAATAACTCCGAACAAACTTGCTTGCGACTAGAACGAGAGTTGTGTAGAGACCGATGATACTGTAAAAAAATGAAACGTTACATGAGACATACAATACTTGTACCAGAAACACAGCTCATATTATTCTTGTAGGGTGCGTGGACACAAAATAAATGAGATCATAAGAAGTTGAGTAGATATTATAACATTATTATAACATGACATTTTACAAAATATCGTAACTTTATCTATGTAAAATGTCATGTAAGATGTCATGTGGGTTGAGTGAGTATAGTTTTCAGCGAGTTTCTCTCTTTGAATGAACAAATTTGTTCATTGTTTTACGGTGGTGATTGCATTTCAAAATGCTTTGAAGACACACGACAAGTCATGCTTGTAACTTACCCTCCACCAGAAATGAAACTTAGCGTGGGCGGAAACGCCTTTTCATTGAATGTATACAGATTCAAGTGCTGACAGTAATCGCCTTTTGGCAAATCTTGGATTTTATCTTCTTTAACTTTAAACTCTTGACAGTCCTCTTCCACTATCCACCAGTCTTGACTAGTAATTTGACCCTCTGCAGGATTTTTTAAGATTAGGGTTAGGTTACGGAGTACCGTCACTTTCTCCATTTTCCCCGTAATCTTATTTTTTCGCAAGTTGTATCTCCATCGCATATCAACCAGACCTGAAATGAAAAAAGATGGAAGAAGGAAATAAAAAAGGGCACACGTGTGTAAAGGGCAAACAATTTCATATCATTTTAAAATGAAATTGCAGCGCATGTTTGCTAACCTTGCGTCAGGTCATTGGCAACTTCCGCTTTACCATTATTCTTGACTTTTAAGAATTTGGGAAATATTGCTGTAATCTTTACGGGTTTCGTTTCTGTTCCATTAATCATTTTCCACAAGTGCTCTCGATTCTCATCATCAGGCTGAAGTTCAATATCTTCTCCTTTCCCAATAGCCACCGGTTGTACTGACGGTGGATTATTTCCTTCCCTTGTAATTGTCCATGATATTCTAACGCTTACAGGATTTTCTACCCGAAAACATGAAAATTTCACGGTCAAGATGTTTTTCTATGAAAGTGATCCCCGCATGCATGTATGTACTCAATAAAAAAAATTCGGGGAATACTCACTTGATTGAAGTTCCTCTATCAATTTCTCTTTTGCTGGTGGGGATATTCCCCAAACAGACGAAGAGTTTCCGTTGAGTCTCGCAACATAAGCGTCCTCGAACTCATAATTACTAAAGAAATTCTGACCAGTTTTGTCACGACGATAGTCGTAATTAATATTGCTCCAATCTGAGCCAGTAAAGCTGCAACAACAAAAACATGTCAGCATCATCATGATCATCATCTCGTTGACATAATCGCTTGATAAGCAGAGTTGCCTGTCTTGTAAGAAAAGTGACAGGAGAAAGCGATCATTGTGAATATGTACGTGTGATCTCATGAATGGATAATATTCTTACGGAACTAGAGCATTTCTCTGTGCAGACATGGTGTAGATGGGTTGATAGCTGCCAATGGAAATCTCTAGCGACACATCTAACGGCCTGTTGGGTAGACCGACTGTGTTACCCAAAGCAAATAAAACGAGTGGGAACCAGATTATGGCAATGATGGAGAATAATGAGCTGCCACCAATTGTGTATTTGTTCACTTTATCTTTCGGTAACCCTCGCCCCTGCGGGTATTCTTTCTCGGCACGTCTTTGACACTGTCATTTTTAGTCAGAAATATGTACAAGTAAATTACATGAAAGCAGAATAGGTGAAGCATTACATGTTCACGTAACTGTTGCATAAATATACATACATATA
Organism: Entomobrya cf. arborea Gr-Col-00668; assembly: GCA_034699025.1. Taxonomy (NCBI): domain Eukaryota; kingdom Metazoa; phylum Arthropoda; class Collembola; order Entomobryomorpha; family Entomobryidae; genus Entomobrya; species Entomobrya cf. arborea Gr-Col-00668. The sequence goes on from JAQIWN010000923.1 coordinate 22,268, forward strand.
TAGCTTTATAGCAAAAAGGCAAGCTTAAAACTCAATTTACAGAAGTTTTCTATGCATAAATGAAAACAAGAGTATTTCCTCGTAAACAGTATTTGAACATCAAAATACTCAACCATACATAATGAGAAACGCGACAAACAAGCATTTTACATGTAAAAAATTGCTAGTTGTAAAGTATTTCACCTTTAACTGAAAAATATGAGCAAAAATATCTTCCAATTTTAACCAATCTGAGAGAGTCATGCTCGTATCCGTCCAGATCCAGTCCATCAGAGCTCTCAGCTCAAAGAGAAAAGGTACACCCATGAAGCTGGTTGAATAAATCGAGAGAAAAAAAAAACCAAAATGAAATCACGAACAACCGTTTTTTTGTTGATGAATAATAATAAAATGAGACAGAAGTCGTATAACAGCTTTTAGCAGAAAAAAGGCTGCCAATTTGGTTACATGTTAATTTTGAATACAAAGTTCTAATAGCTTCATTTTACCCTTTGAATAAGAACATATTGACGTAGTTGTATTTTTTGCAGAGAAAGTTTCCAAGAATCCTTGTAGGGTAGCCGGAGCGAATTTGGTAAGCCGAGAAGAGTAAGTAAACGCACTTTACCATGTACCACATCTGAGGTGGTGTATTCGCGTTGAAATCTCTGTAGGCCAATCAAAATAAAAGATGTGTTGGGTTGGTACACAAGTAAACATGATGGAGGAGATAAAGAAGCCTGTTAGGTTCATTTCTATAAATATCTCATTTCAAACTTTTCGGTTGATTTAATTTATATGGGTACTTGTTTTGGAAGGGGAATGAATGCAATTCTTTATGAAAAGTTGAAAATGTAATAGTTAATTAAACGCAATGAATTGGAAGCCATAAATTTGTATCTTTACACCTACTGATATTTTGACATAATATAAAAATTAATCAAAAGCAATATAGCTTTTTGATGTTTTGCACTTGCGAAAATCATGTCGAGTTTATTTTTGTGTATTTTGGCTTACCTTTCAGTGACAGATGGAAGTATGAAAAACATGGCAATGTGAACAAGTGTTACGAGAGCAATTTGAAAGAAAAATTTGCCCATAATATCCTTACGTAGGTAGAGGGCTCGATCAATGACTATCAAGCCAAACTGTAAAATAACCATTACGAGGAAAGGCACTGGTACTTTGTTCTCTTCCAAGTAGGAAGACACATCGCCTTGTTGGGACTAAAAATAATTTTCAAAGCAAAAAAGCTCTTACGTAAATCAGTGCAAAAATATCTGCTAAAATTAATAGCTTTTGATGTAACAGGAAATTGTATTTTCAAAAGTTCAAAACAGTTGGTCTTAATTTCTCTAAAAAATATAAATTACCCCAAATGATGCAAATCCAAAGATGACAACGAGGAAATTGAAAAAGTCGCACATGAACATGTATGAGTAAACGTCGACTTTCACTTTGTACTCCAGTTTAAGGATTTGATTGAAGAATACTTTGATGGATGATAAGTACTTGAGAACACTGAAATTCAAGAAAGGAAGAGAAAAGTATAAAAAAGTAAAAACTTAAAAAGAACATCTATCAAAGGTTATTTTCTTCTCACACGAGCAGAAAAATTAGGAGTTTAATTGAATTACCAATGCAATCAATACTAATTGCATCTTCTCGTCTATTTTTGTGCTTGACATGATGTTGACTCATTCTTTCTCTGGCAGAGTATAAGTTTAAAGCATAGAAAATCATGCATAGATACTTACCATACTTTTAAAAATTGGGGACCATACTGAAAGCTCTCGTAAACTTGCCACTGTTCCCAAACCTGGGCACATAAGCCATCTTGATCTTGTGAAGAACTGTCATTTTGGTCAGACTCATTTTCGTCACCTCCTTCACCACCAGCTCCTTCAGCCTCTTTATCTTGTTTTAACGAAATAGTATCATCTCGTTTTAAAGACGTATCCTCTGTGGACTTGGAATCATGACTTGTTTTTGGAAATGTCTCAGCACTCCCCGCCGTTGAGCCCTTGTTCTTCCACAAGCCCAAGGACTTCAACATAAATCTGACAAAGTCGTGATGGAACATGAAAACACATTTACTTTAGTTTTAAATCAAAAAGTTTTAATTTGTTTTAGTTTTTAAAAGTCAGGATCCAATTGTGGTTCACACCTACATGCATACGGAATTGAAAAGCACAAAAAAAAAACAACTCACCTGTGAAAAAATACGACCATCAACAAAATTACGTCGAACATGGCATACTTTTCCTGTTTTTCTATTCCGAGGATTTTGGGTGGCCAAAAAGGCTTCGTATTCACTTGCTTGCTTTTCTCGTTCCACGGGAAAAAGTCAAATTGAAAAAGGTATTTAATTACTACCATGGCCTAGATTGAAATTAAACCCGAAATCAAATTCATTATTTCATGTCATTTACAATGAAGCCGTATAACAACATTTTTTCTTTAAAATCATTCAATTTTCCAGTATTTGTTTGTACCTCTGTGTATGCAATTATTGTAACCCAAAAAGTTTTTGTTGGTCTTGGAACCGACAGCGTTCCCCACAGTAGAACCATAAGAGGTAAAGGTAGGGAGAGCATGCTCGCCGACTTGATTTGATTTAAAAAGACGACAAAGTAGCAAACCAGATCGGAATGGGAGATGATCACGTA
>JAQIWN010000924.1:0-24900 GCA_034699025.1 Entomobrya cf. arborea Gr-Col-00668
GGACAGACGGACAGACGGACAGACGGACAGACGGACGGAACAAAATGAATACTTGCGAAAGTCGCAAGTAATAACTGTGACTTCTTATTGTACGCAGTCTTAAGTAACCGCAGTAGCTTTACGGAAAATTCTATTGAAAGCCTTTATAACGATTTTGTAAGCAGATAGGAATAGGTACATGCATCAAAGGATATAAAATTTACTATACGGACTCACGACACTCTGTTTGTCCGCCGACTTCATAGCTGCTGTCCAGTCCGACCAAACTATTTGGTGAAATTCAATTAGTCGAAAACATTTACATGAATGTCAATGCGCGTCATACCCAACCTAACATTTTGCCATTCGTTCATCATCTGTGCAAAGCTCAAAATAATTGCCTTATGACCAGCTAAAATTAAATTCATTAAAATTTAATAACCGACCGACATCATTGAAATGCTTTCTATGCTAACAAACTCTGGCTGGTGATAAAATGACCATACAATGTTGAGTAGAGAATTTTATTAGTTTGCTAGTAAAATGACTTACAATCCTTCAGTGTCGTGTTACAAGGGTTTATTATTCCATTAAAATAAACTATTTACTATAAAGAGTAGATCTTGTTGGCCGAAAGGATGTGCACTATTGAAAAGTAATATCGAACAGTTGGACCAACGCTACAATGGTATTATGTATTGTATTCAATACTTTTCTGGCTTGGCTATAGTCCATTTCTATGTTTACCCAGGTCGTCGTCTTTCCTTTCTCCTCCAAGTTGGTTACCACCAACCTTGCATTATTTCCTGTCTAGCAAGAGTTTTCACAAAAACTCTACACATGAGTTATACAAGGAAGACAAGGAGGACAGAAAAAGAAAGAAGTTTGCTCATCTCACTCACCCTCTCCTTCTCCTCTTGGAAAATTACTTTCTTTTTCCTTTTCCATTCATACATACTTGTAATCTGTATTGATTATACATAAAACGTGCGCCTGCTACAAAAAGGCAGTAGAATAAAAGGCATGAGCATATTGGTATGCGTACACCATATATATGAAAGGCACCTTTACTCTAAAGTACATTTTTTGTCTAATAAAATGGAGAGACAAATGCAACTCTATAAGCCGTATTGCCAGCCAGAGAAAGTAGGTGAAAGTGGTCAGGGACGGAAAGATGGTATTTTATTGCACACTCTTACCACTCAACGATACATACAATACCTACGACGGCATATTCCAGGGATAAACTAAAAGGACAAGGGTCTCTTTATTCGTTGAGCTTTTCTTCTTCGAAAAAAGATGGAAAGATGATGAGAATAGATTACGCAACTTAATCGGTACTAGCAGCTGCTGAGTCACTTTTGGTGTCTACTGTGCGAACTATTTGCTTATTTATTTTGTGTTTTGTTAAGGGTAAGGTAAGCCAGATGTATACTAACAAAGTGAGTCATAAATGCAGAAAAAAGGGTAAAAAAATTAGCTGGTATCGTCGAAAATAACAAAAAGGGAGAGACCTGAACTGAAACACCTTCGTTTTCGTTCCTCTTATCGTCTAATTTTACGATAGCAAGCTCAACTCCACATACCTTGTCAATGGTCAGGTCATTTTATACTACACTGACCTGGTTAGTAATTTTCTTCATAAAAATGACAAAGAAGGTAATTTAGGTACATGATATATCATCATTATCATCATCACTATTTTGGCTCTTCTCTTCTTCTGCCCCCGCACACGGCATAGTAACTAGCTCGACGAAAAAATTGTTTCTGAATGGATGAGTGAGTGCTATTGTTTGGCACTTTTCCCTTGAGTGTCTAACTAGGTCCTCCTCACACCGCCTCATCAATGCTGCACAGTTTAATGGAATACCAAAAAAAAACTAATCCCACTGCATATGTTCCTCTCTCTCTGCTTCCTATATAAAATGCAAAAAAAAAAATCTCCGGACTAATTCCAACTGAACCCCGGACAACATCTAAAAAGTTATCGTGGACAAGTTTTGTGTCTTGCTGAGTTGTGGATGCATGTGTACTACGTAATACTATCACATAACCTACTATTCTCATTTTACCTCCTCCTCACATACTACAAGTTTTCACATCCTTTCACAGTTCCACTTGCTAAATCCTCTTTCCCATTTTCGTTCCTTTGTTCGTTATTACTATAAATTTCACACTTTGTGGGTTAAGCTATTATTAATATTAGGAAGACACAACACTATTACGACACTGTAGTACGTATACTGGAACTAGTTTAGTGGCATATTATTGGAACCCTATTTTCGTGTTTTTAATGCCAATGAGCATGATGATAATATCAGAGAAAGAAGAGGCAACCTGAACGAACGGTAGACAGAGTCTGTTAATGATAGTTACCAAGAAAGTACTTTTCGCCGCACTGCTGCTCATGGTGGTGCTGTACCACATTTTAAATGTGGTATGGTTGGTATATCTAGTTGGCAACCTCTTTTGCTAATTGCTTCACCAGTTTCAGAGACCAAGAATTTTGTTCATGCAATGCATGTCCAATGGTCTCCACTGTTTTGTAAACTGTCTTTATACTGATATTACCCTACCTTTTTGGCTTTTACTGCGAAAAGCTAGCGATAACCCTTTGTGCATCTATTTTATGCATTTGACTATACACCACCATACCAAGGGATTTAATTTCGTTCTCATAAATTTATGCGTAAAAAGGTATACCTATTTTGGGGAATGAAAAATGAGAATAGAATTTTACATCGCCATCATTACCATATCGCCAGTTTAGTTTTCAGTAGGTGATGGCGATGGCAAATGCAAAATATACGGCTGTTATTATATTCAATGCATATTTGGCATGGTAGGAGTAAAATGCGCTCCTTTCATTAATTACCTAATTGCCTGTGTCGTTCCTCGTTTAGAGACGGCAATTACTTTTTACCTACGTTCATGCATTACGTTATGTGCATTTCTTGTGTAAATATGCTGTGTGGATAGTTATTTTTACGATGAATGCATTATGTATGTCTGTGACTAGCAATTTAACTATGTGAATCTTCTTTCAATTTCAGGTTGCAACTAAAAAATCCCTTTGTTGTTTGGTCGAACGATCTTCAAAAGTGACTGGGAAACTAGAACTTTCCAGCCTGGCTGGGGCTTGTCGGAAAATGTTATTTTGTGAAAGATACATGATACGCATATTAAGCACATTTTCGTCCGCCCTTTGATGATAATGATGATGACAAGAATTCAAGCCAGCACACAACGTTCCCACTAACTGCAGAGGACGTAAATGAATTCGGGTGTGTGTGCAGTAAACTGCAATAACCAGGTAAGACGCTGACATAACAATTTGGAGTAAAATTATAGCCATGTGCTTAACAAAATGAATACAGGGACTTGGGTCGGGACTCGGTTGGGACATATATATGTGTAGAATGTAACCCTAACACGGTCGAATATTTTGCGAGAGACCCAAAAGTCACTTTTTTACCGCCTACATATTTATTTATTATGTATAATTTAGGCAAAATTGTGCTACTCACCTGTAATAAATAACGATAATGATCATGTTGGTATAATATACCACTTTACTCGTTAATCCACTTGTAGAAGTAACATATTATTAAACAGGTATACAGGTATGATTAGAAGTGTAGACTAATATTTTCGGGGAATATGCTATTCCATTCGTGCAAGTTCAAAAATAATATCAAAGTATTTAGTAAAAAGTGAAGAAGCTTGTTTGTTTACTGTAGCATTTTATTCAGGAAAAATTGTACGGTTATCAGAAGTACTAGACTTCATGCGCAACAACTTTTCCAGGAAATTATAGCAAAAAATATTAGAAAAGTGTAAATTCATAAAAGACGATCAATACACTTCATGCCCACGCCTTTTAAACTGTTCTTGTTCCAAAGACTTTTAAAATAATGATTAAATTATTAATTTTCTAAGGATGTCATAAAATTTGTAAAATGTATTAAAATGAATATATATCAAGGGAATTACAAGCACTTTAGATAACGGAAGAAAGTCTAGGCGTTCAATTTTGTCTTGAATTATTGAGCATGTAGTAAAACCTTGGAAAGACACCTGTGAATTTCATGAAAGGTGAAGTGAAAGCTTTCACCCGACATCCATACGAAATACCATGTAAAGTAGGTTAAATAAATAAATAGCGTTACTAATTCAAGGTCCAATGCTTCCTTCACCAGCAGCAGTCGCAAAGCTAACTGTATTAAATTTTTATTGATGCTATCAATCTACATCTGCGTCACTATCGGTCTGACACTTGGAGGTCCCGTTCACTTTACTTTTTTCATTACTTGACTATTACAAACTTTCTATTTTTTCTTTCAATTTACAAAACTTAAACAGCTGAACCATACCAGAAGCTATTAAACTCATTCCTTCATTCATCATCCGTGAAAAATTAATTTCCGCCATAACAGCATCAACTAAAAGCTATCTCATGCCACCATTAAAAGCTTTTATATTTGCATAACTAAAAAATGTTCTCTTCCCTTCTACCTAACATGTATCACAAAGAATTTCCTGCGACTTTTCAAAAAATGCAAACTTTCTTTTCAGCAAAAAACGCGACTTTCTCTAGAAACTTTCCCTGAACTAGGTATATCCTTTTAAACCTGTACATTACCATTTTACAAACTTCCTCATGATAAAATTAGCATGTCAAAGCAAACATCATGATAAACTTAAACTTACTATTTTACCTTTAATTTAATCTGAGATATAATTAACTTATCCGGCAAGACGCAAAAATTATGTAATTTACATCCAATATGGAAATGGAACTCTCCATTGATATACATGAATTCAACATGAACATGCATATTTTTATATACCTTATCTGCATACTAACATCTCAACTCGCAAGGGACAACTTTCTTCAATGATATTTCCCACTTGAGATGTATTATTATAGCATAAAAACTTTACGTTACAGAGGAGTTGAATGAAGAAGCGCTTCATATAATCTGAACTTAACCAAAGGTATGGTAAGTTTAAGTGAGATGAGATGAAAAACATGATGTAGATAGCAGAAAAACGATGATAATGATGAGACCGACGTAATATTCCTATATGCTAAACTTTTTTGCATATAACTCCAATAATATGCATGTTTTTCTTCCCTGCTTTCTGTCGATTTTTTGGTTCAACCCTTCTCTTGTACAGATTCTTTTTAAAAAACGAGAGAAAAAAGGTTTCAGACTAAAACATTGTAGAAAGCTTTAAAAAGTGGGACGTTCGGGAGTATCTTAAATCTCTAGCATGAATTTATTCAGTGTGGTATAGAGGTAGTAGCAACGTAACAACAACTGTAGCTCGAAATAGCTTTGTTACGTTCTTACAGTGGACTCCCTATAAGGTCTCTTATAAGGTCTTCATATCCTTCTTGACTTTCAAAAGCAACACAGCATGTGTTCTCCTCCTTCACTTTAAATCTCTTTCCCTTATTTCTAAACCGGAGAAATTTATAAAAAGAATCATGCACATCATCGTTTGTAGCACAGCCCTGAAGAAGAAGTCGCTTATATTTTAAGGCTATTCTGGAAATAACACGGCATATAAAAACATAAACACAATTTATATTTCGTTGCATATTTTATCATGATATTGAGTACGCACAGTGAGAAGCTCTACAAGAGGCCACTTCGAAAGTTACTCACTCGAAATTAGATTTTATCAATAATATTATTACATTACAAAAATATTTGAGTTCTCTTTTATATTAAGGCCCTAGCAGTATGTATTTATATGGGATGTGTACATGCATGCATACTAAAAGGAGTGAACCATGTCATGTTTGACAAAAAGCTACTTAATCGGAGGCAAAAGGAACATCTGATCATATTATATGCACTTTAGAAAATATAGTTTTATGTAATTTTTCCATCCAAAATTCTCATCCCGTTCAGGTATTTCGGTCACAGGAAATATAAAATGCAAATGACATTGCATACCTTTACGTAACGTAACGCATTTGCATGGGAAAGGTAGCATCCAAGATGTGAAGAAGCTTTAGTATAATGTTCTGGGCTTAACAGGCGAAAACATAAATCCCTTACATGCATCATTTTAGAACGCTGCACCAGTAATCGAAAGCCCAGATGCATATATCTGAATACCTAGTTCACTTTCAGTTTCTCGTTTCCTTGTCCAACTAGATTGCAACTTACTTTGTCACCTCACCATCCACCACCACCCTTTCAAAAATACAATTTCTCGAAGAGAGCTGCTTCAAGAGCAGATCACACAACCAGAAAACTAGTAAAATACGAAGTGAAGCAATTTTCTAATCTCGCTTTGATATGCTTGTTTTTCTTCCACAAAACGGAAGGAAACGCAGAGGCTTAACTGAGTCAACAATGTGTTGTGCGAGTGTATAGTGAAATGGTGGTATTGCTGAGCGCGTAATGGAAACTCGATGTGATATTTCTATATCAAACTCAGATATATCTATTCAGCACCTTCGCACTCCCTACACAAAAAATAGTTTACGCATATTTTAAGTATATCATCAGTTTCGTATATTTAGAGAGACACACATAATTCACGAAACTAGAAAAGCCAAATTAACTAGAAAACTTTTCCCAAACGACTTCCGTTTTGCGTTTTTCATGCTACTCTGAAAATAATCATGCCACTTCACATGCATTTCTACTTTGTGCTTGTCTTCTTTATTTCGTATCATAAAGATGATGACAGGATCTGCTAGCAAAGTACTAAAGCTCAAAGCGATTTTTTGTGTCAACGGTCGGTATATGGTAAGGTGTCGTCTCCCTTTTTCTTCAAGCCTTTTTTGCCCGTTCTTTTCTCACTTTCTGATTTACAATACATTGCTTTCTATCATCATATCCTGTTTAAATTCCTTTCTCTATACATTTCGTATTATTATTTCGTTACTGAATTCCTCCACTATGAACTTCCAAGAAAAAAAACCTTTAGCCAAAAAAAGTCTTAACATGTTTATTTCTCTTGCCTTACACAACATAGTATCAAATTACATTGCATTGCATATGTAAATATTATATCATTTTCTTGTATGCCTCTATTTCAACAAGGTAGCAATACATGCCGCGTTCGTTTCTCCCCAAAAAACTGTCTTGCCGCTCGCTGCGTGTACATTTATCAAAACGACAGAAAAAAACGGGAAAACTATGTCAAAGGAAAGGGGAGAGAGAAAAATGAGTCTATCCTGGTGACATCTTCTTTCTCCTTGGATTTTCGTCCTCTTTATACAAATCTATTTTTCCATTCTTTCCCTTGAAACTGGGGGAAAAGAAGCAAAAGATAATGGTAATCGTATTATCAAAGCGTTGGAGAGTTATTTCATATTATTACACAGTGAATACATACCTACTTCTACATACATTCATGTCATGCTCGCTAGTTACTTACTTTTCTTTTACATATCAAGTTACCAAAAAATAATGAATGACTCTCCTTGTGTCCTAGCACGTTCGTACGTTACATATGAACATGTATGAACATGTCAGCCTTTGCGACTGCTACTCTTGGTGATCGTTTGTTCTCCGACGGTCTTTCTCTTGTTTCTCCTATCATTTTTGTTTCAAAGATATACTCTAAAGATATTAAGTATAAGTAGTAATGTAATAAAATACAACGAAAAAGTTGGAAAAGATGAAAATAAAAACTTGCGTCTGGTTTTTTTCAGAAGAGAATAATATGTATAAAGAAAGTATAGCTATAATATTAAACTGTTAGGTGATCATAATATATATAACTATATTACACAAAGAGAGAAATATATGAATTTCTCTATTGTTAGTGATTAAAGTGGTTGTGTGATAGTCTAAAGTAAAAGAGCAGTTCTGTTCTGTGTTTGCTTTGGTGAATGTCACACTATAGTTCACTTTGTAATAGGAAAATTGGACAGGTTAAGAAAAAGCATGGAAAAAGAAGTACGTGTAAAAAAGTCAGGACAGTGTGTTTTTCTCCCAATTTCTTGAGGAAACAAATATATCTAGCTTCATTTGCATCGGCTTTCTTCATCTTTTTTAATCTATCTGACTGCTAGAGTAGAGATGCGAAGGAAAGGAAAGTATCTGAGAAGAGAGAGAGAGAGAGAGAGTTCCAATTTATTTTTCGACTAGCAAAGCAGAAGGACAAAAGGAGAACAGTAAAATGACATTGTTATCTTGTTAGTTTTTTTTTCTTCTGTCAACTTTCTTTTTACTACAACAGCAAAAAAACGTGAAAAGCATTCAGTACTATTATTCTTGCATGTAGTTTCTTGTTTCGATAATAGTACAAAGTACAACGTATAAAAACGTGAATATTCCATGCATGATGGTTAGTTGCAGAATGATAACATCACATGCTATAAGCGGTTTGATTTAGAGGAGTAAAGACGTTGTTGAAGCTCATATTTTTTCTTTCGTTGACAGGTAATTTCTTGAAAAAATACTAAAATGTCTTTTTATTTTGTGTGTATATGTAATCGTGGCAATCGTAAGCTAATGTCGGTTTTCTTTCACAGGTAAAGTGAAACCAAACCAAACAATAATAAGCTTTTATTTTTCTTCAAGTGTTCTCTTTTTTACAATGTTTTTCCTCTGCCATAATAATATGCTTTAAAATTGAGGTATATAAGTACGTAAGATTAGATAAGCCATATCATGTCTTCAATTTCCGGCTTCCAAAGAATGTTATTACGTCGGATTTAACAAAGTAACTTATGAATGCGAATGTAACGTCCCAGTTGAATCCGGAGATTGCCATTTCATTGTACTTTTAAAAAATATAAAGAAATATGCCACATGAGAACTGTAAACCCATCCAATTCTGTAATATTTAAAAATGTATTACATGACAAAAGCCTAGAATTAAGTGCACAATTATTTAGAATGTTCTGTAATAATCATAATCATGTAAGATGTATACTAAAAGGTATATTGCATTGCATATTACATACACGAAGGCGTAACAAAAGATGGATCTTTGTATTATTACATTTTCTCTCATGTAAAACATGACCCATCATAATTGTATCCAATTTTATTAAATAAAAACTGTGGGGAAGTTGCAACAAATAGATCTGTCTTTTCCTCAATTTCATCCATTCATTCAGTGCAGTGTGGAGAAAAGAAGTGGGAGTAAAGCTATGAAGCAAAGTTAGATATGTATTATGAAGAAAAAGGATAAGACAGGATTAAGTTCATGCTCTGATGGTACAAGTGGTAATGATTACACGAAGTCACGTTGTATTACATCATGCTGTGTGTGTGTGTTTGTGGGTGCTCTGAGGGTTTTTTTTCTCGGGTCGAAAATGGAAAGTGTGAAAGTGAAGCAGGCGGAAGAAAAGTTGGTAACCTTAAAAGCTTGTGGCATAATACTTTATTTATGTATGTATGAAAGTGTGTATATTGTTGGACATGAATGAATGCACTTTACTGTATAGAGTTGTTACATATAAATCCACTAGTTCACTAGTTGGGGAAAGCATTCCGTAGCAACTCATCCGCTACCCATGTAGAAAAATCTCTTGTGTCTGTTTCGCCGTCACTGAACTGAATCCCTTATAATGTTCTACAATAAGTGAGGGTAGTTGGTAGTGGAGTAGTTGTATAAGCTATAGTACATATGTTTGTAATGGACTCCTCTCTAGAGAAGTGTTTCAGTTAACAGATTCCGGTACAACTGCTGGACTGGTGGTGAAGCGGCAGCTGAACTGAACACATTTTTTTCCGCTATACAGTTATCTTGATAGAGTGTAATATATACAGTGCTTTCTCTGGAATTGAATACAGTTATGTTACAGTGTCGACGTCGACACACGTATTTGCGTACTTCATTGTCGAAGTAAATAGGAGGAAAAGCTTCTTTGATTGAATTACACATGGTAGATAGATTGTGTTACGCTTTTATATCTCCGTGTCACGGATGTATTGTGCACCTACGATATGAACAATTTGTTATACATAATTGCATTTCAAAATTCATCAACCTAGTAAGCGAGGATATTTGAAATATGTAGCAAGTAATTTTGTCGTGTATGAATTGGAATTCATTCATTCCTATGTGATGTGATGGTGCACTGTAGTTAAACAACTGTGATGAAATAATGTTCACCGCACGTGGCATTTTTGTGTGATTTGGAGAATAATAAAATGTTTCTTCAAATGTTAGAGGTTTCTTAGAGTTTCTCATATCAAATGTATGCGTTTTTTGCTTAAAGGCTTATGAGACATAAAAAAGAGTAGGTATATGCAATTTAAGCTGACAAATCATTTACTACCTGCGACAGAGTATCTGAAATAAAGACACCCACGCAAATTCCACCAGACGTCTGAGTCTCGAAGCGACAGTGAAAATTTCAGCTGGATGCGATTACACGAGTGGGGATGATAATAACGATAACTTCCTTTTAAGATCAACACGGTAGGGAAAATTGAATCACACTGGATTTCGTAGAATATAAGGGAATTTTTTTGCCGTATACATAGTTGTAGTAGGTGAATAAATATCAAAGCTACCATAAGAAAATTGGATCCCTTTGGCAAGTTCTAATTCTAAGATATGCAGTATTATGGGAAGTGACAGGTGACAGGTGTACATACCTACGTAGTTCGTACATCCCCTGTTAAAGTTGTAATCAAAACGCTGGTGAAATATTACCGTCTTTGATATAAAGAGTTTGCATCTATAAGAACTTTCGATAATGGAGGGTGATTATAAATAACTGCATTTTTCTTACTACACACACACGAGTTCTAATTCTAAAGCGTAATTATGGCTCATGACAGTTCTTACTTTTTCGTAAAGAAAGAAAAATTATATATGATCAGATGGTGTACGGCACTAGCTGTCGATAAAATGTTTTAATCTAATCCTGAGAATTCATTCATTTTTTTTCTCAATCGCAGATAAATCGATATTCATATTTCTGAATCCCAAGATATTTTTGCAAGTTCTTGTCACTCGTCTGGTTGCATATGGTAATACTCCTTATGAATAATTAAACACACCTGACAAGACTAGAACACAATTTTTGCATAAAAACCTTGTACTCCAATGTGCCGAGTCTTTTTGCAAGCAGTGAAATGTTTATTGTGGTAAGCAAGACTTGTTTTCTTGTGGTGGTGAATGGAAAAGTTTTGTCCTTGGAAAATTAACTACAAAAATATTTCGAGTAGCAGCCGACTAAAAACATGACAAATAGCTCGAAGTTAAAACAAAGAAAAATAAAGTTTTTAAAAAGTAAATTTTTTTTGTATTATGTGTAGACATGTTGTAACATAACATGAATACGTTGTATAGCTTGTAGCATTACCAACTACTTAATTTTCTTTCAAGTTGTCGGAGTCGGAATAATTTATCCCTTGACAATTACACGTTAACATTAGAAAGTTGTTCATGTTTATTAGTGAAGAAGCAACACGTTTATCTTTATCATAATGAAGAGTACTCCAAATATCAAAGCGAAATATGGGTGATTCATTTTTTTGAAACTGGCTCTCAGGAAAAATATTACTTCAGAGAAAGCAGAGTGCTCTGGAAGCATCTACTACTTCATAATCATAATCAACATTGTAATATTATAACTAAAGTACTACTATACTTTTGCATCCAACTTGATGTGCAAATAAGTGGGAAACTCGTTGAATGCATTACACATATAGGCTATAGCTATATACTATGCAATGAAATAGGCTGTCTGGCAAAAAAGAAAGCGACTTTGGATTTTCGGTGGGATAACAAGACTCACATCCACTCTTTTGCTCTTGTGTGCGTAAAGGATGCTCTACATCATCGGCATGATGAGCAAAAACATAACACTCAAAACATGACATACTATTTGGTATGTGCTTAAACTACAATTTTTTCTGCATTCAAAAGGAACAAGAGGCAAAACAACCAAACGATAAATCTCCGTTGGCGGAATGAGTGAGGATGAGGAGTAGTAGTATGTGAGAAAGATGAGTTAGAAAAAAACTTTTGATGAAAATACTTGGAAAAAGAAGCCTACAGAAATTGTGGACGTGTGTTGTCGGTAGTGCTATGGCTATAGCTCTTCACCGCCGCGCCACGATTCCCATTTTTCTCTCTCAGTTTTACTTAAATGAACGATGACGAGGGAAGATACGATGTACAAAATGCAAGTAAAAAGGATGAGATTAGGAAGCAAAATGAGAGTATGGGAAAAGCATATAGATTCACTGTCATTTAATGTCTAGACATTTGTCAATGTCACAGAAGCTGTCAGAATGAGGAAAAGAAAGCGAGATGGAGCTGAGTTAAGAGGGGAAGATTGAAGAGCTGTTGTTGTATAAACCGGAGGAATTTTTGTATTGTGCTATCATTATTATTTTGCTATATTAATCGCGTATACTTTGTGCACTGCAAAAAAAGCATGTATTACGCGTAAGCATGCATAATATGCATTTTCCCAAGGCACAATCTCTATTTCTTTGTATTTAATTTCAGAATGAAAAGAAATGCGTTACATTCATTTATCAATCTTTTCAATCTTATCCGTCTACGGAAAGAATTTATTCAGAAAAAACATGTAAGTATGGAACACGCAGTTTGGTTGTTAAGTCACATCATTTGTACAACTTTAAGTGTAATGAAGATGTTGTACAATTTTTAATTGAAATCTGCTTCGAGGAGTAGGAGGGTCGTTTTGTGGAGAGTGCTTCATTAATTGAAGGTGTCCCTCAATGATTAGTTTCCTGTCACATTTTTTTTTACCTACATTGATGGTGAAATACATAAACCATAGCACATGAGAAAGTTTAATCTGAATGTTACTGTTTTATGAAAAGAATGCCAAGCCATATATTTCTACGTCAATGTGCTATATGCACTGATTTTAATCTTGTCTGCCACTAAATTATCATTCTCAGAACCAGTCGATGTACCCAGTATCCGTACCCTGTATCTCCGATAAAAAAAACTAATGACAAAGATATACGCATGTATATTTGTGATTTAGTGCTTTTTCTTGATTTGTAACCTGTCAACTGCAATAATTCATGAATACAATAAACGTTCACAGATTGAAACAGAAGAGTAGAGAAAGTATTACCAATAATACGTTACAGAAGACACACACTTGACTTTTGCCTATTATTGTGCTGGTCACACATATGTCTTTGCATTTTTGTTGACCAGTCACCCTGAATGAGTATTTTTAGCATATTAGAAATGTGGCAGCATTTCTGAGGACGAGGAACAAACTTTTTTGGTTATTCTGACTTGCCATTTGCCCTGTCCACTCTCAAGTGTACACAAGTGATAAATGAAATTTGTGTCTTGGTGCAAAACGTATAATAAATACAGTACCAGGAAAAGATTAGAAGTGAAAGGAGGCGAGTAAGTGAGGCGGAGAAAGCCTCTAGCAAAAGCCGCAAATTATTAAGATGAGCTCAGCCAAAACACAAGTCAAAGAGCATCTGGCTCTCTCCCTCCTTCACACAGTGAAATGTGGCTATAGTCATGCATGCATGCATGCACCAATGGATGCCCAGCCGTATCGTTCTTTCTTGTGAGTATGTATAAATTTGTGTGAGCAAAAGTAGATTTACTCTTGGTTTTTAGTTTTTGCAGCTATAACCCAGTGGTGGTGGCATAGCTATGGCATCGTCACAAAACAGCAAAGCTTTTCAGGCGCATCTCTAGTATTTTTTTATTATTAACGTGATGTCCGCAGCAGAAGCAGAAAGCTTTCATTTCAGAAAAAAGAAATATATCATCACTATCAGTAAAGTTTATTTGGCTGGTGTGACTTCGTGTTGTGCCGTACGCTTTTATGCATGGAACATGGAACGTCGTGCGGGTTATATATGATACGAATTAGAACAGACATGGTGGTAAAATTGAATTTATGATCAAATTTATTTCTAGTTAGTAGCCGCCGACGAGTGTGAGTATGACGAGTCGAGTCTAGTAATAATGCAAATGTATAAATATAAACGGACAGACTGCTTTGGGTTATGATATTCATATGTGCATTAAAAACGGATGTAAATGTAGAAAAAAATTCATCATAATATGAATATCGAATGACATTCTCTTCTTTTGGAAATGCGATGTATTGTGCTGTGCTTGACCCACATATTGTTCTGTTTACGCATGGTTGAATGTTTTGTGCCTTGTCTGCTTTTTTTTGCTGGTGCTGAAGCTGTCGACGGAGGACGCGGACGCAAATTAAAAAGGAAAACGTTTCCAGTTCAGTGGAGCTATTAAGGTTGGAAGAATAGTGGAGAGGCGTGATTTTCACAATATGTCAGAGTCTGTCTATTCCCTAAAATGTGAGCTGGAATTTTACGGAAGCAAGGCTTTCTCGGTGTGACTGACTGAATAGAAAATACATTCCAATCCCTCAGAATGATATGATGCGAGTGACCGTAAACGTTTACGACATTTGAGATAAAATGAAACTTGCTGCACTGCTGATGAGATTTTGATGAGATGGAATGGCCAACAAAATGAAGATTTACTCAGGGGAAGTGACCTCACTGGTAAATTAATTATGCTGAGTAGTCGGATTTAATTAAAGTGTTTAAAAGCGGATAATATTGGATCAGCATAAGTTTGAGGTTCTGAAATATACAGTCTTCTTCCACCTTTGCTGTTTCTTTCATTCTATGTAAATTTGGTGTCATAGCCCAGAGCCTGTGACATTTGCTTTGACGCTGTTTTGCGAAATACATGACAGTACTATGAACCGCGTCCCAAAATAGATGGAACATGATCTGGTGATACACGTGTCAAATATGTGTATACATTGTACATTATTGGCATCTACATACATTCCAGTGTCGATTTTCCCGGACGATGATGTCTACGAAATATAATAAATATAATAGCTTCTCTTAAAGCTTGTTCGACATTAAGAAACATACGAAGCCATTTCAATGTAGTTGAAAAATGTGCGATTCTTCGAAGAAAAAAGGTCAAACGGAATATCCAGTGTGGTAGCTTAATGAATTCTCTTTATTCTTTAGATGACAAGTAAGTCTGTCTGTATCATCATCACATCATCATCGCATCATGTATCCACATGAATGAGTATTTCAGCGGACAAAGCCAAACCAGCATGCCCTTTTCCTGAGAACACTCCAGTTTTATTATATTGGCGAATTCCATCACATTTTTGCGGTCCCTCTTCTGTGGTTCTGGTAACGCTGCAAGTAACAAAATTAATTTAAGGTCCACAGTTTACAAAATTCTAAAGAAAGTCATAACACTGTAAGAAAAGCAAGGCTATCTAAAAATGCATTGTTTTGTTGCTTACATACGAACCACATACATACGTATTTTGTCCAGTTAATGAAAGTAGGAACAAAAAATAGGATGACATTCTTTTTCATCTTCAAAGTGAAAACGTGGAAAAGTGAGCAGATGGTGAAATTCTGTTGGTTGTAATCTAGATGTAATGATGAAAGATGTGCATTCCATCTTTTCGCATGCATGTCCAAACAAATTAGTCTGCTACTTTTGCTCATTCAAAGGTAGAATACTGAGAAGGAATATGAGAACACCGATTCTCCTGACCAGATGGCTTACTTTATGCGTTTGTGTCACTACTCCATGTTTTAATATTTCATTTCACGAAGAAGATTTGTATGAAATGGATATATCAATTTATTATACAGTCTGAGAAGGAATGATATGCTTACCCGTGAGGGCCATAAATAAAGACGGAGGATTTTGAGTAGAGATACATGACTATATACGAGGTTTATTGCCTAACCACACCTAAATTGTGTTCAGCGGTATGAATGCTATGTAGGCGGGGGGAAGCGGTGAATGTAGACAAATATTATTATACCATTGTACATGATTTATTTATGAAAGTTGCAAAAAAAATCGTGACCTTGTGTTGTGTCATTCTTGGAAAATGGTTGTATTTTCCGCTCTTGTGAAATCATGGGGAGCTGAGATGAAAAGAAAATGTTTCTGAGAAGGCAATAATGTTTTTAAATGAGGACCAAGAAATTACATTGAATTCTAAATAGACTTGTGATTCCTCGTTCAAGGATTCTGATTATTTTCTCTACAATTTTTTTTCTGATTTTTAACATAATATTGTTGCTCAAAGTTCATGTTACATCGTTTTTACGGGGAGAAAATATTGACAGGAAGGCAATGTTTTCTGCCAATTTAGTAACATTTTCGGAAAAACGCTTTGCGGAGTTACCCTAAAATTAAGTTGAAACTATTCGTCTTACGACATCTAATCTGAGTAAGATGAGGAACTAGAGATTTCTAATAAAAAACATAGGCAAATTAAAGCAAAACGAATCATCTATCAAACTAATCTAGCTCAATGTATGGTTATTACTCTTTTGCCTTTGGCAATTTTTCACAGACACCGAAAGAGAAAGTTTGTGCTAAAATGTTTACACAAATTATGTTTACGGAGTCAGTCAGCAGAACAATGAAAACACTTGTTTTTTTCTGCATTTTATAAGTGTCGTAGCGGAACAAGCAATGGGAGTGGGAAGCAGAGAAAAATAACAAAATGTAATTACAAAAACAAACTTAAGTACCGTACAAATAACTATCAGCTGCAGGATACTCGCTTATTGTATTTTTCTCGTGTTTGAAATTATGTTTTAAGCTTGATACATTATTCGAGAGAGTTCAACCGCAAATGTAAATGTTTAGTTTTGAAAAAGAAGCGTTTGTATTCCATTCATATGGGTGTGGGGTGCTCGAGGAATTCATTCGCATGGACGCATACCAACAATGAGCAAATGAGATACGAGATACTAAGAAATGAAAGCCGCATTATCCATTTTGCTATTATTACTCCTACTGCCACCACTCATATTTGTTTTTTTATGTAGCGTTTTTTTGCAGAGCTACATTTTTGTTTCTCGGTAAAAACAAGAACAAACGGGCTTAAGTCTCTATCTTTAAATAAAATTCTAAAAGAGAAAGTGTAGTGGAGAGTACAGTGTTTCTTATGTCTAACAGTTAGTCTAACGGTAGTAATAAAAGTAGCACACACGCTCTTTCAGTTTACGTATTATATTACTAACAAACATGAAGAGAGAGCATTCAGTCACTTTGTCAGCAATATTTCCGGAGAAATGTTTAAAATTAAGGACGTACTAATAACAATATTCCTGTGTGCAAGTAAGAGCTATATACAGGAAAAAATAAGTTTTGCATGAAAACAAGAAAGAACAGCGTTTTTTCTGTGTTTGCTGTTCTGTAAGAAGTATTTATTTCCTGTGTTTTGCTTATTTCTTGTGCTAAAGCTTGATTACTTTTCATTATGTTGGCATATACGAGCCTGTCTTCGTCCATCATACTTAAAGTCCAAAACTTTCGAAAACGAATACAAACATCATAGAAGGCAGGCATAACATGAGGGAAATGAAAGAAAAGGTACAATAATGTTGAATGTACATATGTACATGTCCGCAGTTCCCTTTAATTTTCTCAACGGTGATGTTTTTATAAGTAGAGCAGCTAAATTAGAAATTAGTGCATTTGGGGAACTTCTTAGGAACTATGGAAGGAACAACTTTTTAAGATAAAGAAAAGTACGGAAGCGCCTCTCCAAAACACAAAAGTTTTTTAGGCAGTAAAAATGCTAATAAACGAAAATAGGAAACCGTCTGCAATAATACACTCGTCGTTTTCGGATAATACAAACTCACTTGTTCCTTGTTAAATAAAGTTTGGTAGGAGGCGAATGGAATAGGCACCATCTACTGAATCGAATGTAACGCTTATCTAGTCAAGAACTTATCACAAGCCAGCCTTACTACTAATAGTTCTAAAGTTGACAAGTACAGGTTTGAATTAGGGCTTATCCAAATTAAACTGAAATTTTACCGTAACATTTACAACACGACAAGTATAAAAACGAGCATTTGAAACATAAGATGTAAAAAAGTACATGCAAAAACCGAAGAAATTTGCGTTTGATCTCAAATTTGATACGTCATATCCTTTTTACCTTTGACGTGGAGCCTCTCTGGGTAGTACGAACACGTAAGAGTGCAAGCAAGCGCACTTTTACTTAACTTTCACCACAACTAAATTTCTGATAAAAAAGGGTTTACCATCAAAAAGACTAATAAATTTTGACACCATCAAAATCAGGAAGTTAGTTGGCCATTTCGAGTATAAAGTTTTCCAGAGAATCCTTCTCTCACTTCTTATATATACCGTCTGGACAGGAAAACGAATTACCTTAAACTTTTCAGCGTAAGAAATATTTCAAAAGTTATGCCTGGATCGGATATATAATGATGCAAATTTTTGGATAATGTCACACTCAAACCTGCTACCCGCTAATAAAATGTCAAAAGTCACAATTTTACATAATATAACTGGAATTGCTATTTTGAACATTTGCAAATATCATTTATAGTATAAAATATCATATTAAAATTCAAATATCTAAATTGAAAATGATCAACCTCGGATGTCGGTGGTTAGAGAAATTCTTCCAATACTAATATGCAATAGTGAGCAAATGACAAACAAGGAAGGAAAGTATATTTTTAACTGTGAGTAAAGGAAAGCATGCGATTCGGTTACGAAGATGAGATATCATTTTCAGGTGACTGACTACGAATATTTAAAAAAAATCACAAAATTTGTAGGCCACAGTAAGCTTTCACCTAACACATAAACACGGTATGTAATGCATTCAAGGACTGGAAATAGAAAAATCTAATAAAACAGTGTTCACAGACTTTTGTGGCCTTTCGCCACACTTTTACTTCATGATAATGGGTCTCCGCCAAATTATAATTTCCCGTCATGTAATAGAAGAGGATAAGCAAAAAAAGATATACAAATAAATGCAGCTGTCTATTTGCAAGTGTACAATCCTCCTCCGTATCAGTAAACTTGCATTGTCAGTGTCATTTAGAATGAATAGAAACCTCTGATTGTCTTTTTATGAAATATTCATGTAAATAATAGTCCTGTGTACACATAATAGCTAATCCTGTGCAGGGATATTCTCGTCAGTTTCAGATTTTCATTAGACCAGTATCACTTCCTCTATTCGGATTCGGGGGGGGGGGGAGAGAGAAACGTAATATGCAAATAGTTCCGTTTCACATGGTTTAGATAAGTTTACAGAGAAACTCATAATACGCAAGACATTTCATTTTATGACCAGCAGTTAAAGCAATGGGCATTACTTTGCATTCTGATGATGAGGGCGGTAGTGGTCATGCCTCATAAAGTTCATATAAACACAGATGTCTATATATTTAGAATGCTGGTTTGCCTTTTTAAAAGTATTTGTAACATTTGACTCTCTGCTTGCTAGTCAACTACATCTGATGATACCGTATAGACAACTAAGCCACTGCACTGCCCTGCCACTCTGTGAAAAGCAAAAAGGGGAAAGAGGCTATTAAACCAGCATCATTCAACGCCAAACATTTCCAGTAATCATCATCACACTATGAACTACACGTTTGTGTAGAAAAAAAACATTGTTTGCACACAGACTATACCTACATATTGCTTTGAAACTTCGAGCGTATTAGTGATTTTGTTGAAGATGATGGTAATAACGGAACCCAGCTAATTTAGGCCGGATGGCTCTAGGGGAAATAGGATATATACTATACCATGCAATACTACTTTCCATACAAAAAAACGTATTGTACGCTTGAACATTGCTCAATGTTTACTGCCCTTCCTTACCACCTTTCTCCGTATTGTGACCTGTAGTAAAGGTTCAGATAGTAAATGGTGACATTTAAATGGTTTGTTATTTCCACTTTCACATTTTTATTCTATTGGCACATACGACATATTACGACAATGTCAACAAGTTTTGTTTGATGGAGGTTATATTTCTAAAATTTACTGTTTTAAACTATTTTTTTATTCAAGTGTACTTCTAAAATTAAGATAGTTAATTGAAATATGACTAGAGGGGTAGATAGTGTGTTTACTTTATGTGATGGTTGGCATCGGTTTTTATGATTTAAGTGGTTAGCGATCCATCCACGAAAAAGATTCTTCCGCCGGTCGCCACACACAATTCTTTCAAACCATTTTCCTGGCTTTATTGAATGGTACATGTACACTCTGTACACTGCATTGTAAACCGAAAGGCTCAAGGATTTCTTCGTAATATAATGCATGTTATTTTTCTCTAAAGGTTTCTCTTAGATGAAACTTTTTTTATGTATTTCTACAAATTCTGAAAAAAATCCTGAATGGGATTTTTATAATAATGTTCAAAGAAGAAAGAAAAATGTGTTGATTCACGCTTCCTTTCTCCCACATTTTGCACACTTATTTGCTCAGCATTTACATTTTTTACATTCAAGTTATTCTTTGAGGGCGCATCAAACTACAAAGCAAGCAGAATGAGATATGGTAAAAAAAATAATGGATGGACCTGCATTACGTTTTATGTCCCTTTCTGTGCTAAACAATATTGCAATGCATATTCACAGACCACAACACGCGCAAAACAAGAAGGGATCTTTTCATTCATGGAATATTATTTCATCATCCTCCATCTCACGGTTGGGCGACCAGAGAAAGCGCTATAACATGAAAGTAAGCAAACAATCACAAAGAAGGCTCATAGACTCACTCTTTCTCTTTTTTATCAAATATTGTAGTATTTTTCCTGTTATTTCTAATGTATTATGCACTTTACCACGATACGACACCTAAATAATAAATATGTAACTATCAGTTTGTAAGTATGTAAGTTAAGTAGATAGAACATATTGCAGTCAAGTACAGCAACACACAAACATATATTCGCCAATCTCATTTTTTTCTCTATTCTGCAATCTACTTGCTGCTTGACTTACATTATTATGTATTATTTACAGAAAAAAGTTTTTTGCATAATTCGTAAATATGCTCTGCACCAGCAAAGATGAAATATCTATTTCATTGGGGAAAATATACACATACGTCCACAAATGTACTGATGTTAATAATATTGTGCAAACACAGCACTGAGAAAGGACATCAGAATGAGGGAAAGGCGATTACTGTGAAAAAAGAAACACTGTTATGGCTAGAGGCAATGTATATAACGTATCAAGATTGAATGAGGCATTTGTATTCTTAGTTCTCCCTCAGCATATTATTTCCGTAGAGAGATGTGATGTGAGTACGTTTGGCAGTAGCATTAAATATGCAAGTTAAACAAACCCAACAACCGGGTATAATGGCCTGATATATTTGTTTGATGTAAGTCACATTTTTCTATTCTTCGTTCGTATACTAAGAAAAATTTAACCAATTTTAATCTGCAAATAATAGTTAAACAAATATAGCGAGATTGCAATTTATTTCTTTACTTTTACCCATTTTCCATGTACAAATGCAAACAAGACATGAAATACAACTGATTCATTCAAGTCTGTCTCAGATGCAAAAAAATAAGACAAACGAGCATCTCATATGGCTGCTAAAGTAATCGAGGGATGTGTAAAGAAAAAGGAACTTCACTTCTCAAATTTAGTACACCCTTTAAAAAAAACTGCAAAAGTCTTGTTAGATTTGCTTACTTATTTCACCCCGATCGCTGGATCTAACATGGCCTGACCTGCCCTTTTCTGTTATCTTTCTTGCATGAAAAGTGGCATACGAGCTTACATTTTGCATGGGTGTTCGTGCTCGCCACCTACTCCTCCTGTCGCTTTGATATTTATGCGAAACACTATCTCGAGTGTGAAAAGTCCGTGCATACAGATGAGTTGTAGAAGAGTGGGGCAAAATGTACGTCCATATTCACCTAAAAATTTAGGATGTACTGTGTTTTTGTACTATGTTAACAGTGCTCTTTTTTCTACATAAAATAGAATTTCGTTCCAGCGCTTTTCTGGGGATATTTTAGTTCTTTGAGTAATATATTCTCAATATACACAGTGCACACAAACGTGTACTTCCACTAGATAGTCTTGGAAAAATTCCATCCAGAACAAAACTACATAACTATGAAAATTCAATGCCGTTTCTCTAAGGCGCTCATTCATACAAATCTGCATATATACGTTTGTAGTATTATGAGTGGAATTGGATTTAAATATGACAAGCTCACAAGTTAGAAAAGCACATTTGTTTTTAAAAAAAACAAGAGAATCTCCTCACCTGCGTAGTAACATACAATACGTATCATTATAAAACTTACGTTAGTGCGAAAGATATGCCTGCAATTATTTTCCTTAATCCTGCTTAATGAATACGTTTTCTCTTATTATTATCAGGAAATTAGATTGTTCTACATAAAGGACTACTTTAGGTGATGATTTTAATATTACAGGAATAATTTTACACAAGAGAGCTTATGGGCATGAGTGAAGACTTGACGAGACAAACTCAACTTGTTCAGGCAACGAGCCAATAAAAAGTCAGAAAAATCTCAGATGTGTTGAGACACATGAGCATGGACCTTAAATATTCGTGTGCATATGGAAGTGGCAAGTCATCATTTAAATATATCCATAGAAGAACATTCTCATTTTTTACAATCGTAATAAGAATATTACTTTTCATAAAACGTATACAAAAAAGAAAGAAAAGAAAAAAGCTTTCAACTTTTTTTTCACATATTCTTTTCTCTTGTTCGGCTTTAGTTTATGTGCAGACGAAAAAGAGAGAAAAAGCAGAAAGACGAAGAAAAGGTTGACAATTTATTTATTCTGTTTCCCGTTTTGAAGGAAAAGGACATCAGCGGCATAGCGCAATAGAGGCAGTTAAGTTGTTATGATGGCACATAAATATACATGCATATTGCTCACTGGATTTTGAGTACTACCTATAATACTAGCACTTTGTGTGCAATATGCATAATAAGCCACTAACATCATACTTTGTGGATTCTACTGGTTTTTTGGGGTGCCAGTACTCGGCGGAAAATTTACAACTTTCCCTTCCTTTTCTTCTCTCGTTGCACATAAAATATGTACATAATATTTTCTATGATGTAATTACAACTTACAACCGATTCTTTTCCTGTCCAAAGAAGATTGCATAAAATATCACTTTTTCATATATATCTCTTCTGTTTTTCTTATGCATACATTTTTCCAAATATATTATAACATCGAATGACAAAATATACTTAGCTGTGAAAAAAGACTAACTTCTTAAAAAGTACCATTATTTTTCTTTCAAACTGTTGGAGAAAGTATGACTAGTCTAAATAGTATCTTTAAAGAACGCCAACATTTGCAAAATGTAGTTGTGTATAGGGTTAAACTTGTTTAATATATTTTGTAAAGATATTTTAAAATGGAATAACACGTCATTTTGCTTTTATGGGGAAAAGTTCTTGACGTGTATATGTGTATGTACTTGTGATGAAAAATATATCATGATTCAGATAGACTATAGTTATATATCTATTCCAGGTAGAACTTCAATTCTTCTATTGTTCGTCGCAATATATTAAAAATTCCGGAACATTTGATTGAATGAATGTGTATGAAACTGAAGAGCTGTATGAATCTTAAAGTACGTAACACATTTCGCATTTAAAATATGTAACTGGTATCGTTTTTAAAAAGAAAAGATTGATAAAGCAACACAAAAACATACTAACGACAGAAGGAGCTTGAGATGTATTATTATTAGAGATAGATGTGTATGCAGTACCATTGAATTTTATTACTTGTACTACATAACATTGTTACAATTATTACTCTTCATGAATACTTGAGAATAGTTGAGTTTTGATAAACTTTGCACTGCCTATCTTGCATTATGTTTTCTTGAAGTACCCCAGAAGAGTAGAAAGAAAATATATACAAGATTCATGTACAGTGCATGAGAAAGGAAATTGAACAAAAGTAACCGGAAAGATTTTCATATGTATAAGCATGTGTGTTAGTTATAAAGATGAAAGTCAGAGATTTATTGCATTGTGGATACTATATACTTTTTGTTTAGATGTTGTTATGCATAATATGTGAATAAAAACAGAAATCCTTTCCTTGTTACGAATGTTTCTTTCATCATCTTCATCTACTTGAGACAATGCTAAGTGTAAAGAAAAAAGGATTTTTGAATACATAATAAATTGCCATTTTCCTTTCAATTCGTGCCAGAAAGTTTTGTTTTGTGTAGAAAGCTACAATTTATTGTTTTTGTTTTGTATGTGTGGCGTACGTAAACACTGTAAGCTTTTCTACCTAAACAATAATGAATTTGATCTCCGTCAAAATATTCCTGTGGGAAATACACTTTTACGCGTTTTCCTTTACCTCTTGATGTTCTTCACTTTTGAGAAGATGATTGGAGAAAAGTTTTTTCCCTCCGAATTTCTTCAGAAGCAATCCACCAATCAATAATAAAAACGTGACACAATATATTGTAGTATACTTTTTATGTAGGCTCTTCCGAAGTCTCGTTGTTGCATCAAAAGCTATTACACATGAATTCTCTCTTTTTCTAAATTTTTGCTTATATTCTAGTCACATAAAAAGAGGATAGAATTTCAAATCACAAAATATCTGCGAGAAAAAGATAGAGATGCTAAAAGAATCAAAAGTTTGAAACTTCAGTAATGTGTCGAGCCGACGTCTTTGGGAAGCCGAGGAATGCGTAGAATAAAATTATGGAAATTATATTGCCTTCCGTTTATTTTCACTTGGGATTCAATGATGAGTTGGATCGTATAATCCATGTTGAAGCTGAAGTGGGACTGATGTTGAAGCATAGTAATGACAAGATATGCTGGCTTGGCGGATATCCGATAAAGTCATATCTTCATTTGTATTTTGGTGTATAATAGATGCACACAGGGAGAATGCTATTGCTATCCATATAAAAATAATTTTATGTTTTTTTTTTCGTCTATTTCAGTTGGCATAGACACCATTGGTAGCTTGAAATACGTAGTATTTTTAAATTATATAACTTTGTAATACTTCTCTTGAATCGAAACCCGGAAGCATAACAGGATTCATCTCATTCATC